>JBAMJV010005110.1:0-43858 GCA_037951105.1 Echinarachnius parma | reverse complement strand
GCGAACATATCATTTCGCCCCCCCCCCCCCCCCCCAATAATTCCGAAAATGAGGAAGAAAAAAATCGAGTGATATAATGCCAAAGAGGGGAAAGACATATTTATCAATAATTAATCTTCAAAATAGCCGTTTTTTAGTTTGAAAAGGACTGTAAATCTCCTTTTTGCCGCGCGCTTCGCGCGCATACAGTTTCTCATATTGCAAGTTTCATTTTGGTTGCGGGAACTCACCTTTCGAAATGTGTTGGGCAGTGTAATTTCTCAAACGCACACCTCAAACGAAGTCTATTAAACCTTCATATATAGATAGCACACCGTCACAGAAAATAAAATAATCTGAAATATATCTTTCAGTCAATTCGGTCCATATGCGCTGAACGCAAATCAAATTGGAATATCATGTCTCACCACATTTGAAAGTGGAGGAGATTGTCCCCCTCCCTTTGTCATTATGTATGTTTGGTTCCATACTTATATACTTCATATTACGTGAAATATCTGTCTCAGGTGTGCACCAAATCGCACACGCCCAAAAATACAAAAGCTCCCTACTGTGGGAGGGGGACACCCCCTCCCACACTCTCCCCCGCTCGGTCGCTTCGCTTCCTCGCAATGTCTTTCCTCCACTTTTGAGAAGTTGTTGACGCCCTTGCTTAGTTTCATGGGAGCCCAATGCCCTAGACTATATCGATGGCTCTATAGTATACAGGATCACGTGGATCCATCTCATGCAAGGCTCAATCTTTTCCTCGCTATGCCCTTTAAAAATACGTTACGAGTATAGGTTCACTATTTTATACAATTTTAACACCCATGATAGGAGTTGCAAATGTCTGAAATCTAAAAGCTTCCGGGGGCTCCGCCCCCTGGACCCCCATTATTGTCCCCAAATGTGGGTGCCCCCCCCCCCCCCCCCAAGGTCAGGGGCGGTATTCTGAAAGCAAATTAGCACTCAATCAGCGTTCAATCAGCGTTTTCGTATTCTGAAAGCCAAATTAACTTCTCATTCATTTAACTACCATGGTAACAAGCGTTTGGCGGGAAACAAAGACGCTTAATGGAAAGACCGACCACTGGACAATTTTCTTGTACAAAGTGAATGGGCAGCGCGCGATGTCCTCAGTTAATGCGCGCAATTACAGTCCTGACGTCACAATGCAAATTGCACAGGCCAGGGGGTTCCCCACATATTTATTGTTGCAGTTGTTGTTGTTGCTGCTGGCTTAATGTGAATGACTCGGCTATTTTTAGCCTAGCAACAACACTATTTTCGGAAATAAATCAGCTGACTAAGCGCACCGATTTTATAATGCGCACACATACGCAGTTATCATTGGTCAATTATTCCACAAAGCAGTATCATGTTGGGAAGAACAAAGTCGATTGGTTTGTCGGTGCGTATATTCCAGACAGTGTGCGTGATAATATGCAAATATCCAAATATGCCATTGCCTGTTTATTGTGCACGTTCTAGATCTGTGAATTTAACAATTCTTTATTTAGGAAATGTGAGTGAAAATCTCTAAAAGCTATCGACTATAATTTTTAAATATTTTTACCTATACAAAGACAATATTGGATTAGAAAAGCAATGTGTCCCCCAGGTGTACCCAACTTGGAGATAAGCTGATGTTCAATCGTCATACTAGCCTGAATTTGCCGAGTTTAGGTAAGTACGTTCTGATCCTTACTTTTGTTTAAATTAATACTAACAAAGGGAACATTTGTTCCAAAAAAGCTATCGACTATAATTTTTAAATGTTTTTTCATTAATTTAAATGAACAAGATTCAGTACTGTAGCCAAACCACTGGGTGTACCCAACTTTCTCTTTAGCTCGATTTGAATCTTCATTCTGTTTGAAGGAACATCGCTGCGCGGCCGCTAGTGATCTGTCTTGTAATTCTACCATAGAAGTATGAATAAACAAACCAACCCGTTTATAACTAGAAGGCTCACTTATCGCGCGCAAGTCACGTGTCCAATAGACTTTGTACATGGGCAACATGGCGAAGTGAACCGATTTTTGAAGCTGAAAAGGAATACCACTAGACGTCATCGCGTAGTGACCTAGAAAGATTTGACCAATCACCATGCTATTAAGTGCGCGTAGACTATCGCGCCTATTTTCCTGCGCTCTGTCCTAGATTGTATCGCGCTTGAGAACAATGGGATCTATGGTGACGTATGCATATGAACTTGTTTTATTGACCTCGATCTGGTGACGACGCGTAAGAACTGCTCTGTGATTGGTTTATGTAATTCCCAAGTATCCCATAATGCAACCTGCAGTGGTATTCCTTTCGATGATCAAAAATCGCGGCACTCTGGCAGCAGTGACACCCCCCTGAATTCTACAGTCTTTGCGGGAAATCATTACGCGCAGTTGTGTAATCTGCGCACATCTTATTACGCGCAATTTAATTGCAAATTGGTATTCTGAAAGCTTAATTAGCGGTCATTTAAGTCTAAAGATAATGAAAAAGTTAAAAGAGCTAATACCTCTCATAAGTCATAACTAGCGCCGGGAGATAGCAAATTTGAACCACGAGTTCACATCCCAGCATGGCTGGGGGTTTCTCGCACATAATGACGCATATCGAATCGCTATCACAGAGATAGGATATTGCATTAGACAACAAAGATTCACATAATATTGTTTAAAAGTCTACTTTTGAACAAGCATAATATGTGAATATAATGGTAACATTATCTTCTTTCCATTACAATACATCAGTGTGTAGGCCTATGCTTCTATTTCATAACGGTTTATATTTCATGTCCTTCACATTATTCAAGAATGTATAGAGATATACTTTGTGATTATGTCAAATATTATCTGATTACAGCAATAATAACAACATAAGTATTTTATTTTATAAAAGAAAGAAAATGATGCTAAAATGATATTAGTCAAGTATTGTATACATTATTTGCTTCTAGGGATAACTAAATCATCATAACCTTTTATGTTATACACGTTGCATCTATTAGATGGACTTTTAATTCACAAATAAAATCAGACAAATATTGGAGGCATTTGAATGATATAAATATCAAAACTTGCAAACAATATTCACCTTTTATATTAAAATAATGTATCCTTTATTAAAACAGCGTAAAGTTAAAATCTGATGATTTCATCATCATGGCCTAGGGTACATGGTTTCATAAATTGAAGTTACAACCACTTACTTTGGAGGAAAACAAAAATGTTGAAGGATGTATCTTATCCAAATTAATTAAGTTTAATTTCAGTAACAGAAACATGCAAATGTTCATCATTAAATGTCCTATAGTAACCGACATGACGATTGATTTCATATTGCTGCAATTGACATTAAAATGAAATGATTTGTTATTAATACCTTTTCATCCTAGACAGGGGTATTGAAGATATTGACTTACAGGAAATGTCGCGTTGAATAAAATAACACAGCTACAAATTACACAATATTTACAAAGTAATATTTCTTTCAATCAAAGGTGTGATACAATGACTATGCAGGCATTAGATGATATAGTTACAATTTATTTCAGAATTATCACAGTGAAAACAAATATGGAGTGATTTTCAACGCTAGAGATTATATTAGAGCAGAGGGCCATGCCAAGAAGGAGGTCACATGCGCGTTAGTGCGCGTACAAATCTTGTAACAGCCTATTTGATTGGATGGAATATTAATGAGGTGGGAGGAGCTTAAGATAGTCGCGCAGAAGTTAATTGAACGCTGATTGAGCTTTCAGAATACCGATTTTCCACTCAATCAGCGTGCAATTAAATCATAGACTTAAGTGCATATTTTAAATGAAAAGTTAAATGAGCTTTCAGAATACCCCCCCTGGTCTTCAAGCCATCAAGACACTTTCAATGCGCGCATACCAATAAAACTTCCGGGCATGACAATGTGGGGCTTTTAGCTCTCTCAGTGGTCACTCTGGAACATTTTTCAAATTTCGCCCCCCCCCCCCCCCCCAATCGCAAAAACGGATCGACGCCCCCGAGACGTATACAAGACCGATTCCCGAGGGAGCGAAACGATAACCGAGAGGGGGAAGGGTGATGGGAGGGTGTGATGGTAGGTGGATGCACGGTAAAGGTGCTTTTGCAATGTTTTAATTGAAATTATGCAATCTGGTGCATACTTGGGAAGGAAATTTGACTTGACATGAAGTAAGATCTGAGTTTTCTTATACACTTTTCTTTCAATCACTTTTATCGAATTAGATAAAAAGCCATGATTTGAATTTATTTGGGGGGTCAAGCGCCCCCCCCCCCCCCCCCCCCATGACCCCCCACCAGTACGCCAGTGAATATACGTAATGTGATATCAGGGAGACTATTTCCATTGAGATTTCCACCCCATTTCCACCCGATTTCCATTTTTTAAAAAGAATAAACATATGAGCGTGTGAATTCAAGACTAGCGCTTAGTTAGCGTTGTCACGTGACCTTAACACTTTCTGAAGCCGCGGCACGCTCAATTTTTCGTCGATCGTCGATGTTGTTTTACTTTATAAATTAATAAGTTCTTCTAACGATTAATATGCCAAGGACTCTCCAAACTGAGAGTTTTAGCGGCGGCAGTGCGAAGAAAAGGAAAAAAGACACACCCCGAAAGAGGCAGGGCGCAACCTTCGGGGTTGTTAGACCACCTGCAGCCATCGGTCGGTCAGCGGATATCGACGCCGCTAGACCCGGGAGTTCTGGACGGAGCAAAAGTGGCACGAGAGGCCGAGGTGAGTACAGAATCTCAGAATTGGATCCGGACAGTCACATCGCTAGTAAAAACAGCATCATTGTTCAGATTAGTATTGTTCGCCAGGAAAGCCAAGCCATTTAAAACTATAAACTGTATGAGAGGGGTCTTACTTTTCAATAGAAAAAATTAAATTACTGCAAAGTTTAGTGAAATGTACTGATTAACTAAAATTTAAAGAATACAAAAGTAAATTATAAATATTAAAGGAATAATTAAACAGATAAATGCTAGCCTAAGTTACACTTACAGAATACAGTTAACTTGTCTTACATTTTCACTGTCTACTCTTGGTTAGGCACTTGGAGTTGACGTTTAACAGAAAACAGTACTTAAAGGGAAAGTTGAGTTTACTTTTGGTTGAACTTAATTTTAGTAACCAAAAGGCAAAACCTGGCTGCAGTGCTATACTAGTACTAGTACAAGTATTAGCCTACATTACATTTACAAACTAACAGTTAAGCCCTCTGCAGACAGAGCCGACTCGACCCGATTTGACTGGTTTTCATTCGGATCGGCTCAGTTTTCAGTGCCTTGCGACACACATTTTGCCAGTCGAAAGACAGTCGGATGCTAGTTGGGGCCAATTCAACACGATGAAACGGATCAGACCGACCGGGCCCACGTCTAGCCTGATTGAAACCAGTCGGATCGGGTCGAGTCGGCTCTGTCTGCGCCGGGCTTAACACAGTTATAACTCCACCATGCTCAGACAAAAGGAATGACACATTACAAATGCCGGTGTATAAACCGCACCTGTGTATTAACCGCACCCCCCTTTTTGCAAGTTTTTCTGTATGAAAAAAGTGCGGTTAATACGCTATAAACCGCACCTGTGTATTAACCGCACCCCCTTTTTGCAAGTTCTTCTGTATGGAAAAAGGTGCGGTTAATACACCAGCAAATGGGTCATTCCATGTCAAATCACCCTAAAAAAGTGAAAATTTTCATCGTACCCCCTTCAAATTTGCTAATATTTGGTATGTATGATATTTCAACCTTTCAAAGCGCAAAGATTTAAGTTTTAGCCCAATCCGCCCAACGGTTTTGGCGCTATGGTCGATTCTTCGGGGGTAGTTTGTCAAAAATGGGCATGGGCACCGTTTTTCAAATCGCCATTGTCCGTTAACCGTTGGGTCAATTTATTTTTTAATGGTGTCATTGGACTGGGGATGTTATATGCAATCCATTTATGCCATTTGTTTTCATGCATGAGCGAGTTTGGATACGATAACCTTTGACCGTAGGCTTCGACCTTCCGTTTCACCTCGTGGATCAAATAATCTTGAGAATTTTTTTGGCTTAAATCTTGGCTTGATATAATATCTACAACATATGAAAGAATTGGAGATGTATTATTTCTTGTTTTTTCTACAGCCTTGTTTTAAGTTTGCAAATTTCATGTAAAATTGAATTATTTTAGACCTACACCCATGTCCAAGAATTCTTTAGGGGTGTATTGTATGAAAAAGACCTTTTCAAAGTCAGGATTAGAGCCTATTCACACTCTGGCTCACCACTGTTAAATAGACCTGCTAATCCCCATACAATAGCAATCCAGACAAATGACATTCTAATGATACCACATGTTTCCAACCTGACAATGGCCCTGTTGCAGAAAGAGAGAAATCAATTGTGAGTCAGATCAAATGTTCTAAATGCACACATCTGATTGGTTGAAATGCAGAAAATGTCTCGCTCTGCAACAGGGCCTAGGTGGAGATCTTTTCTTGAATAAAATCTTTCAAGTTCAAGTTCAAATTGCAAACTTGTACATCAATTATGAAAGCAAATATCTACAGGTATCCCTTTTCAATGAATTTAATGTTTCTATGCATCAGAAATTCATGCAATATTAACATGATTTGCAATCTGTACAAATTCAAACCTGATTCTTTCCAACTATACCAAACACAAACAGTAACTACCCTCTAGACAACTGCTCATAATTTTATAACCAATGATTGTTTAAGATTTCATCTTACCACAATATTTCTACAGTTGTTTTGTACACTATGTGTTAAAATCAGAGATACTTATCTCTTCATGCTATGAAAGAGCTTAGATTAAAGACAAATGACCTAATTTCAAAAGTCACAAGAACTTGCGCATGCCTGTCCATTTCTGTGAATCATCACATTTGCTTAATGCATTATTTATGGTTTGCTAAATTTCAAATTGCACTGTTTTTTTTTTATTGCAATTAATGCATTTAAAAACAAGTGCCATTAAAAATCAAAATGAGTGGAATATCATTGTTTTTGTGTTTGGTTTAGTTGGAAATAATCAGGGTTGAATGTTTACAATTGCAAATAATGTTACTATTGCATGAATTTCTGTTGCATAGAAACATTAAATTAATTGAAAGGGGATACCTGTAGATATTTGCTTTCATAATTGATGTACAAGTTTGCAATAATTTGAACTTGAAAGATTTTATTCAAGAAAACATCTCCACCTAGGCCCTGTTGCAGAGAGAGACATATTCTGCGTTTCAACCAATCAGATTTGTGTATTTAGAACATTTGATCTGACTCACAATTGATTTATCTCTTTCTGCAACAGGGCCATTGTCAGGTTGGAAACATGTGGTATCATTAGAATGTCATTTGTCTGGATTGCTATTGTATGGGGATTAGCAGGTATATTTAACAGTGGGGAGCCAGAGTGTGAATAGGCTCTAATCCTGACTTTGAAAAGGTCTTTTTCATACAATACACCCCTATAGAATTCTTGGACATGGGTGTAGGTCTAAAATAATTCAATTTTACATGAAATTTGCAAACTTAAAACAAGGCTGTAGAAAAAACAAGAAATAATACATCTCCAATTCTTTCATATGTTGTAGATATTATATCAAGCCAAGATTTAAGCCAAAAAAATTCTCAAAATTATTTGATCCACGAGGTAAAACGGAAGGTTGAAGCCTAAGGTCAAAGGTTATCGTATCCAAACTCGCTCATGCATGAAAACAAATGGCATAAATGGATTGCATATAACATCTCCAGTCCAATGACACCATTAAAAAATAAATTGACCCAACGGTTAACGGACAATGGCGATTTGAAAAACAGTGCCCACGCCCATTTTTGACAAAACTACCCCCAAAGAATCGCCCATAGCACCAAAACCGTTGGGCGGATTGGGATAAAATTTAAATATTTGCGCTTTGAAAGGTTGAAATATCATACATACCAAATATGAACAAATTTGAAGGGGGTACGATGAAATCCATTGGGTGATTTGACATGGAATGACCCAAATACGGTAAGTACAAAGCCTGTTATCATTAAAAAAAGAGCCGTTCAAACTCAAGAAGGCGCTCTCTAAACACTTGTCAGTTTCAACTATTTAAAATAAAATATTGTGAATGTGATGTTTTGTTGAAATAGTGATTAGAATAAGATAGAGAGATAATCAACAACTATTTAAAAACCTTGTGTAAATTTTGGAAAAGAGGAAGCATTTAAAAAAAAGTTTTAACGGCTGGTTCAAAATTATCGAATAATTGTGGGGCCCCACAAATGCACAATTATTAAATATTACAAATGGTAAATGTTTATGAATATTTCAGCCATTTCTGAACCGATTCTTATCAAATAAAGTTTATGCTGTCATTAAAATTGTATGCTCTTTCAATTTTGACACATTATCTCACAAAAAATTATTTTGTGTAGCGCCCTCTATACCAAAACTCAACTATCCCTTTAATGAGTAATCTTAATTTCTTAGATAAGTCTCCTTGAGTCCTATTTTAAATTATAGTCTATACTTTTATCCACATCTACAAAGTATTGTAAATGGTCCTGGTAGGATCATTTACTCCATAGGAGTGGCAAATTCAGATGGACGCACTTTGAACTACAAACAGAGAGACCTTAAAACTTCAAGCTTTTTCAAGTACAGGCACAGCGGTGTGCTGAAGCACCGCTAATACAGTTTGGCTAGGACCAAAAGATCAGGACCGATATTGACTCTCTCTCTCATCTCAATTTCTCTGTATGTTTTTTTCAGGTCACAGATTTCGACCGGGAACCAGAGCGCTAATGGAGATCAGGAAATATCAGAAGAGCACTAATTTACTACTGAGAAAGTTGCCGTTTGCAAGAGTGGTAAGCAGTTCGTAGATACAGTGTCAGTGGGAAAAAATAATGGGGCCTAAGTAAGGCGAATTAGCCCCCAAAATACCAAAAAGAGCCCTTGTAATTTTGCATCATAGAGTTCCATGCAAGACAAATTTTAGAGGGCTATTTTCATGCAAGCAAGCTTGGAAAGTAGTCCCCCCCCCCCAAAAAAAAAAAATAAATAAATAAATAAATTAATTAATTAAAAAAAAATAAAACAAACAATTAAAGAAAGTGGAACCTCGTTTTCATTATTCTGTTATTATAATAAGCCAATTATCAAGGTAATATTTTAAGTGAAAGCTCTGACTTCCAAGGGATCATTTTGGGTGAATCAAATTTGAAAAAAAAAATGGATCACTTGTTTGAACTCCCGATTCAAATGAGAAGAAATCATAGCATTCGCAAAACGTAACTTAAAATGATAACGAATTAAAAACACTGTCCTACATAGCAGGGCCAAAAGAAGACTTCCAAATATGTGAAATGTTAGTGTCTAAAACTGGATGATGCGAGAACAAAGAAAAGCTATGTCTTGGTTGCCCAGTCGGATATTCTGCATAGAATGCTCCTACTTAAGAGAGTTTAAAACGTGCATATCACATCCAGATTGAATTGACAGTCAGCCCTGTGTATAGTGGCCACTGTAGACGGGTGACCTCTAGCAGGGGATCACTTTTGGTGGCCACTTTAGTCAGGTTGGTTGCTATAGACAGGTGGTCACTAAGACAGGTTTGACTAAATTAGATGTGTATATCTGATGACTTGGGTATGAAAAAAAAATTTAAAGTGTGTACAATTATCAATAATACCATTGAAATGTTATTAACTATCTAAACATCCTTTTTCCAACAACAAAAAATCTTTATTGAAGTCCAAAAAAAAAAAATCGGTCATACATTTCTGATCATTCCCTTGTATTCTCTTCATCCCTTACCCTCTCGCTAGGTGAAAGAAGTCGCCTCCATATTCAACCCCGCGTCTGAACTAAGGTGGCAGGCTGCTGCGATCATGGCTCTTCAAGAGGTACGCATCTCAACTGTCGATAATTCTCTGAAATCTGTCTAACTTTAAAGGGAACCAAACCCAAAATTAATTCCTTGATATATCAAATGTAATTAGTTTTCGTAATCCATTTCACCTAAAAATCCTTTTTGTTAAATCCTAATTTCCTAACAAACCCTATCCTATTCCTAAGATCATCTAAAGGGTGCATTCAAAAGTGGGCTTGGTTATTTTGATACATTATGGTGCTTGCCCGGTGAAAGGTTGTGCCTCTATTATTCATCTGACCAATGGTGGCAAGCTGCTCCCATTATGGTTCTACAAGAGGAATGTATCATAGTACTGTAAACCGGGGTGACTTTGGCCAGTTTTTGAGAAAGACGTATTTTCATTGAGGCTTAAGTGAGGCTCGATGAACATACATCTTTCTCAAAAAACTGGCCAAAGTAACCCCCGCGGCTAAAGTCACCCTGGTTTATAGGTCTCAATTCATATTTATGATGAACTAGAGATAAGGTTAAAAGTGTTTTTTAAACCAGTGATTTCTATATATGGTTCTTACGAGCTGAACAAATTTGCCTCTTATTCTGTTTGGAAAATACATTGCAATTATATTATAGCTCATACTACAGGGTTATTTTACCCATTTAATTAATGATTGTTTCTCATCTTTTATTTAGTTTTTATTTATGGCTGCCAAGTGCCAAGGCTTTGTGGATTCAAACCCTTGCGCCATCCTCGCCAAGAGGTTGAAAGTGATGCCAAGTGACCTTACTGAGCCAATGGATGTTTATCATCTAAGACTTCCATGTTTGAACTGCCTTCTCACAGATTAAGATTATTTACTTGTACGATGTTTGTCTTCCGTTTCTTCTTTTTCTTCTTCTGATTATTTAGGCTCTAGTCCACTTGTTTGAGGATTCAAACCTGTGCGCCATCCACGCCAAGAGGGTGACGGTTATGCCAAGTGACCTTACTCAGACCATGGATGATCATGATTATCTTTCATGTTTGAACTGCTTTCTTACAGATTAATATTATTTACCTGAATTATGTTATGTCTTTCGTTTCCTTTTCTTCTAATTATTTAAGCAGCCGAGGCTTTTCTCGTCCATCTGTTTTAGAATTCAAACCTGTGCGCCATCCACGCCAAGAGGGTGAAAGTGATGCCAAGTGACCTTACTCAGACCATAGATGATATCATGAAATTTATCTTCCATTTACAAATACTTTCTAACAGATTAAGATTATTTATGTTTGTCTTCTATTTCTTTCTCTTCTGTTTATTTAGGCAGCCGAGGCTTTCCTCGTCCATCTGTTTGAGGATTCCAACCTGTGCGCCATCCACGCCAAGAGGGTGACGGTGATGCCAAAGGATATGCAGCTCGCAAGACGGATACGGGGAAGGACCGATGGGCTCGGCTAGAATCATTGAATTTTTCTCATTTTTGAAACAATGTATAGTAACTATTATATAATGTATATTCATTTTTAAAAACAAGTTTTGAAATTGTACAGATTTCTGGAACTGAATTATGAACAGGGGAGGGGTGATCTGTATAGTATGGGTATAATTATTTTTTCTTGGCTAATAAAGTGGAGCCTTGTTAAAACAAAGACCTTGAATATTACCATGTAAGGAAACAAACAAATTCTGTAAGTTACGTGGTAATATTCACGGTGCATTAAATTTCGCGCTAGATTTGTTTTTAAAACCAGCAAAAATATGTGCGCGATTTTCGAGTGTGAAGATTGAATATGGAGCATGCAGTACCTCGTGCATTTGTGTGTAGCACCTGCAGTACATGCAGTACCTAACCACATCTAGTGCGCATGATGTACTATCGGAGTTCGCAACATAGTGTTGGAAGATTCAACTTTCTTCCATGTAAAATGTGTTTGTGAATAATGCTTATGTTCCTCTTGGTAGGGAAAAATAAATGAACATTTTCTCAGCGCGATTTGAAGAACCCGCGAATGTCTTTTTATGCTGCCCAGCGCGTAATATTAATCGCGCGAATATAACCATATTGCAGTATGTGAAGAGCTTGGGCCATTAAAATTGCCTCATTATAAATTTTTGTTCTCAATTATATCACAGCTCTTTATAACAAGGTTTCACTGTATTATTATTCACAAAATGTATTGATGCATATTATTCAATTTGGGAAAACAAAATATAACTTATAAACACACAAATTGTGTTGGTATCATTCCACCTAAATGTAATTAAATCATTTTTAATTCCTTACACTTCCAATTATATAATTCCTTTTAAAAAATACATTTTTGAAAAATTGTAGTATATCATGGTAACTGCTGCTGTAAAAATTGTACATTGTTTTTAGCCATTTGTAGTATAGTTAAACCTTGTTATAAAGAGCATGTTGGGTACATTGAGTTTACCTCGTTATATCAGATCTTTTGTTGTATCTGGGCTTAAAAACAACAAAATATGGACCTGTGAAATTTCCTTGCTATATCACATGTACCTTTGAAATGCAGTCATAGTATAACAGGTCATCAGCATACCTTGTTATAAAGAGGTTCCACTGTAGAAACAGTTTCTGATTTCTAAGTTCAGCTAGGCTTCTTGTTCATATCATTTAATCCACTCTACCCAGGTGTATAAATGGGTACCTGGTCCGGTGAAAATTAGCTTGGTGCACCTATAGGGTTGCCCGCTAGTATGCTCCCCGGGGAGTTGAGAATGTGTACAATATCATTGTGCGGGTCTGAACTGTACCAAATGACCAGGGATAATAATAAGCGCTTTGAGCACCTTATATTAGGTGGATATTGCACAATATAAATATCCTATATTATTATTATTATTATTATATCAGAGAAGAAATATTGCAAGTATATATTTATAAAATGAAAAAATCCCCCAAATTCAACCTTTAGTACATTAGTTCAGTTTTGGTAAAAAGGGCGCTGCACAAAATATTTTTTTTGTAAGATACATACAATTTTAATGACAGAATAAGCTTTATTTGACCAAAATCGGATTAGAAACGGCTGAAATATCAATAAATATATCCAGTCGGAATAAATCTAGGCCCCAGATTTATTTGATTTATGTTTTTTAATTTTAAAAAAAGCTTACACTTTTTCAAATAAATTCAAGAGGTTTTTAAATAGTTGGTGATGATCTCTCTATTTAATCATCATTTCAACAAAACATCACATGATACATAATTTTGTATGAAAAATGGTTGAAACCAATGCTTTTTTAGAGAGCGGCCTCTTGCGTTTTAATGGCTCTTTTTTAATGATAACAGGCTTTTTACTTAGTCGTTTGTAATTTTCTATACCTTTCGAGCATGGTAGAGTTATAACTAATAGTTTGTAATGTTATTGTGCAGGTTTTGGTTACTAAAGCTCAGCCTTACCAAAACTGTACTACCCATTTAAAGTGATCTTTCAACTCCATAAGATTTTTACAAAAGTGATATTTGAGACTTCAACCATATACCAATATAATTTGCAAGATTCGTCTGAATGTGTGATAGTTCCACCCCAAAAGAAAACTGATTACCTAGTAAAAAATAGTGATAATTGATGGTAAGATTTTATCACATACTGTCCATTGATTTTTACTACAAATGTATATATCCATAATTAGGGAGACATGTGAAATATCAAAACCCATTTCATTTTTTATGACGCCATAAGCCTAACGACAAGGTATGAGAGAAGTTTTAAAGCTCCACGTAATTTTGGTTGAATTTGACGAAGTTAAAATTGAACAGGAAATTATCAAACCCTGCTTACTTACTTACTGTATATAGTGTACAATGTATATATCAATCCAGCTTTTTATCTTTTAGCACTTTTTTATGAAACACATTTTTGCTTTTGTACAAATGTATCCTTTTTATAAGCAAGTGCCTTTTTTTTAATACACAAGTACAATATACTGTAGGCTATAAATACACCATATGAAAATATCGAACAATTTTGCTTTTGAAATATACATATATACATTTCTTTATTAACCAAAGTGCCTTTTAAAAAAATACTATTACATAATGTGCATATCAATACAACATAGTACTTTGCATTTTAAGTTTAGAATGACAAAAAATGTGACTAGATATCTAGCAAAACCCTGCACTTGTGGGTAATTCATGTTTTGAAGAAATTGTCATTTTAAAGTTAATTTTTCAATGTTTTAGAAGAAGGCATCAAATGGAAGCTTATGATGAGGTCTTCCTCGTGGTTTGAAATTTTATCTAAATTTTTATTTTTACCGACAAGTGCAGGGTTTTTGCTATATCCAGTTACATATAATACAGTACTCGTCAATTGTAATGGCTATGTCACCTTTTCTTTATTCCACAATAGTGTATGCATACACATTTTCTGAATATAAACTTGTACTGCATTTATGTGTGCATAGCATAGCACTGGTTAATACTGTATATTACCCAGCAAATGTTTTACAATATATCGCTGCTAATCATAATAACATAATTACTGTCAATTATATGAGATTAGTCTTGTTGCATATATACACAATTCTAATGACATAAAAGTACTGATCATTTTGAAATGATTAAAATGCTTATTTCTAAAAAAATTAAATAACTTTTGAAATAAATAATCAAATGTCACCGTCTGGGAAATTTTGAAGAAATCTGCTACCTAATATATTTTGTCAACTTTTTTTATACCGCATTTTAGTCTGCAGAATTGTACAGGCATTGTTTTAGAACTGTTTTTTCTTGTTCCAATTTATGATCAATACTTTTTAAATAAACTTTTACAGAAACTGAATATGATGCTTGGTGCCTTTTGTATTCGACAACACTATCATGGTTTTAGTCCACCCCCTTAGTGGATGTGGTGTGGCAAGATTGGTAGAGCGTGCGATTTCCAATCGTGAGATCCCGAGTTCGAACCCTGCCCACCGCGCTCTCTACCTAAGTGTATAAATGGGGACCCGGTAGGAGGTGAAAGCCTTTATGTGAAGGATCTTCTCAATGCCCATGAACTATGACTGGGGTAATAATATCATTGTAAAGTGCATAGAGATGAGATTATCAACCATATTAGGCGCTATATAAATTATAATTATTATCATTCACTTAAGTTCATTCGTTATGGTCGACGACCTAATTCTATTACCATATGACAGAAAGAACAGGGACCTAAAACCCCCGGGAGGGGCACTCAAATTATTTTTTGACGGGGGTGTGCCGCACGGAACTCTGAAATGGGGGTCTTTAGAGCTGACTAAAACTACAAAATACATAGACTTGGAGCTACCAAAGACCTACGGAAACCCTCAAAAAGGCTCAATTGGTGGTCCAAGGAGCTGACTAGAAGAAGAATAATGGACTTGGCGCTACTCAACTACCTAGCCCAGTCATTCCAGGGGTCTATGGACAGCAATTTTTGAAAATCGGGTATCTTTAGAGCGGCAATCGGGTGTGAAAACAGGGTTCTTTTAAGCGGCACATACCCGTCTTACATTATACATGAGTGCCCCCCCCCCCCCCCCCTCGGCCTAAACCATGATAAGGCATTTCTTACTATCCCCCAAAATGTTTTTTCTTTTAAATCTTTGCTTAACCCATCAAGGACGAGAACTATTTCAAGGCAAAATTGATCATTATTTCCCTAAACAAATTGGCAACTCCTATTTTGTTAATGCCGAACATATTCAGTAACAAAATAGGGCTCTTAAAATAGAGCAATTTATGCTCTTTCTCCTTGTACACTTCATATAACGTGTTATCTTCTTGTTCAAATGTAGGACTACCAAAACACCAATATGTGGGCCATTGTCCTTGATGGGTTTAACATAATATCGTCGGTTGAGTAAGATAAGGGCGTTAAGTGGAATTTTTTAGTGACATTTCAGGAATTGAGTTATGTATACCATCTTGTAGCTTGCAATGTCCTGTACCTTGTACCAAATTTTCAAATGAAAATTCGTTTTAATTACTGAGATATAGACCAATAATCAAAGGGCGTTAACGGCTCTCGGCGATTTAGTTGAGAATGAGAAGGGCGTTAAGCGCGCTCCGTCCCTGTGCGCATGCGCAAAGCAGGCGCGGCTCGAACTTTTGCTCGATATGCGAAACCGGTTTGAACCGGTCCGGTGCGCGCGGAGACTTAGCGCCCTTATCACTTTCATGAAAATCATCAAAAGCGCGTAATTCGTAAAACAGTTGCGTTACAGGATAAGAATTGTGGGCGTTAAGTTATAAAACTGCACTAAACTCGTTTAAGAAAATAATAATTTCTTTGGATTTGTATTTGATTGTGTCTACAATATTAAAATACATATTTTACAATGTTTAAATCATTAAAATTAAGCAGCTACTCGAGGATATCTCAATTTATAGTACTTAACGCCCTTTTCATTTTAAGCAAAGTGTGACATTATACGCAACATGGTCAAAATGATAAGGGCGCTAAGATTTTAACTAGCTGTAACAAACAAACATTAGTGTATTTTGTCCCAGTTTTTTAATAGATGTAAGAAAGGTATACATTCTCCACATTGATTTTTCAAAAATGAATTAACAAATCAAACAAAGCTGTTAATTCTGACTTTTAAAAATGCAAAAAACTTAAAACGCGATTATCTCGGAATTACATTCGGCGCGCGCGTAAGGACTTAGCGCCCTTCTCTTTCTCAACCGACGATATAATGTTTGTACGAGTAGTGGAGTTGCAATTTTATACAGACCTTTTCAACAAAACTGACAATCACAAATAGTGACGTCACATGCTATTATAACTGTACATTGAAACCTCATAACAAGCATGTTGGGTCCATTGAATTTACCTCGTTATATCAGATATCATCTTGTATCGGGGCTAAAAAACAACAAAATACATAGAACATGGACCTGTGAAATTACCTCGCTATATCGGGAACCTCGTTATAACAGAGCTCGTTATAAAGAAGATCCACTGTAATATAATGTATGTACATTTAGTGGAGTTGCAATTTTATACAGACATATTCAACATACTAACCATTACAAAGCTTACTTTAGCTTACTAGATAATTTACAGAGTACCAAACTTGTGACGTCACATGCTTTTGTTAGAACAGTTATGTCAGACCATTGCCTTCTTAGCAACCACTAGATCACCAATTCCTTTCTTGCCTGACATTGTTTAAAACCATTAGATATGGCTATGTATAGCTAAGGTGTTACACTTCGGTATTCTTGCAACTAGTACATCATAATCCATACTGACAAACGGAAGATTAATAGCACCAATTTCACAACATGCTTGTTATGGGTCATTCCACGGGGTTGGGGCAATTTTTGTGACATACCAGAAGTGAGAAACTGTGTCTCCCATCAACTGTAACAATGTTTGCTCAAATTGAGTTTTGCATAAAAAGCATAGCCAACTCTCTTTAGAAGTACTCAAGCTTCATGGTGAATCAATATTATGGACCCAAAGTTTATGTAATGTTATATGAATATGATGTCCATGTCCATGTAACGGTGGTAAAAAGAGAAATGTGTATTAAGCAAAGATTTTGAAGAAAAGCAACTGAAACAGGAACGATTCTGGTAGGGAACTACTATATAATATTCATTGCATAAAAATCTTCAACAGATGATTTCATCTTCCATGTGTAGTAGAAGATCTCATACCACCGTTACATGGACATCGTCATATTTTTTGCCCCAACCCCGTGGAATGACCCTTATGTGAATGAAATGTGCAAAGTGTAGTACTGTTTGTGAAAGGAAAGTAAATCTATTCCACTGGAATAATTGTAGTGGAAGTTCATGACCTTAATAGGTCACTCCTTCAGCAAAACTGGTTTGGGCAGAGAAGATGACTGGTAAAAAAAGCTGTTTAAATCACTGAGCTGAGTATTTATTAAGTCCAGTGGAATCAATTTAATTTTGTTTTTTAGATCACTTACAAACTGGTTACCGGTCACGTGAGGGCAGTCTCTGTTTGCCAATCAAATTGAAACGAGCAGATGCTTAAGTTTGTTGCCTATCTCAAAGCAGGTCTTGAAGTACAGTTGATTAAATCATAGTTTGGGCTCGCAGCCTAAGAAGATCAAATCTTACATTTTAGCAGGCAAGACATCAAAGTCACACATGATGCCCCAATGATCGCTAACAAACCGGTCGCAAGAGGGCAGTCTCTGCTTGCCAATCAAATTGAAACGAGCGGATGCTTAAGTTTGTTGCCTATCTCAAAGCAGGTCTTGAAGTACAGTTGATCAAATCATAGTTTGGGCTCGCAGCCTAAGAAGATCAAATCTTACATTTCAGCAGGCAAGATATCAAAGTCACACATGATGCCCCAATGGTCGCTTACAAACCGGTAGCAAGAGGGCAGTCTCTGTTTGCCGATCAAATCGAACTTGCTGATGTTTGTTGCGTACCTTAAAGCAGGTCTTGAAGTACAGTTGATCAAATCATAGTTTGGGCTTGCAAGCCTAAGAAGATCAAATCTTACATTTCAGCATGCAAGACATCAAAGTCACACATGATGCTCCAATGATCGCTAACAAACCGTTCGCAAGAGGGCAGTCTCTACTTGCCGATCAAATCAAACTTGCAGATGCTTAAGTTTGTTGCCTATCTCAAAGCAGGTCTTGAAGTACAGTTGATCAAATCATAGTTTGGGCTTGCAGCGTAAGAAGATCAAATCTTACATTTTAGCAGGCAAGACATCAAAGTCACACATGATGCCCCAATGGTCGCTTACAAACCGGTCGCAAGAGGGCAGTCTCTGTTTGCCGATCAAATCGAACGAGCTGATGCTGATGTTTGCTGCAAGTCCTGAAGCATGTCTTGGGTCTCAGGTTTGCCGTGAAAGAGATCAAATCTTACATTTCAGAAGGCAGAATATCAAAGTCACACATGATGCCCCAATGGTCGCTTACAAACCGGTCGCAAGAGGGCAGTCTCTGCTTGCCGATCAAATCGAACGAGCTGATGCTGACGTTTGCCGCGTGCCCCGATGCCGGTCTGAGGTACAAACGATCGAAACGCAGCTTGGGTTTGTTCCAACCAGACTGCCAGTCCAGGTTGTCGTTGGCGGACACGTCCCAGGTGTACTTTGTGTCTGGGCGGCCTCCTGTCAATTCCCATAGATCGAGGACTCCCTGGGGAACACCGCCGCAGGCTGAGACCTTTTTAAAACGGCAAGAGAAATAGAAGTACGAAAAGTTATTGACAGTATTTACTATATTCTTTCAACTTGTTAACATACACAAGCCAATCAAAACTACTTTGAACACCGATGTTTACTAGACTCATTATTATTTTTATCAACAGAAGCTGCAGTATGATCATCTCCACAGTCATAATGTTCAGTATAAATATTGATTATCATCGTGATTTTTTTATTAAAATCATCATTAACCTTTGATAATGATAATCATCAACATTAATATCATTAAAGTTGTCGCAGTTGAAGTATAATTGTCTTCATCATTCACCATCATTACTATCACTATTATCATAAACATCACCATCATCCACCACCACCATCATCGTCATCAACATCACCATCATCACCACAACCACCATCATCATCATCATCATCATCATCATCATCATCATCATCACCATCATCATCACCATTAGCATCATCATCACCACCAACACGATCATCATCATCATCACCACCATCATCCTCATCATCTCCATCACCATCATCATCATCATCAACATTACCATCATCATCACCACCATCATCCTCATCATCATCTCCACCAACACCATCATGCACTTGCTAAGAATCCTTCTGTCATTATGGGCTAACCACCGTGATTCTCTCGGACCCACCTCCAGTTAAAACTCCTATGGAGTATTCAGGAGGATTAAACTTCCAAGTACAAAGTACAATCATCACCATCATCATCACCACCATCATCATCATCATCATCATCATCATCATCATCATCACCACCATCACCATCCTCATCATCACCCTCATCATCATCTCCATTACCTCTTTGTCCCTCAGGTTCATGTCTCCACCAAAGATGACGACTCTGTCTTGATCCTCATCCTGCATCTCCCCAAAGGCCTGCATGAGCTGTGCCTTGCGCTCTCGAGCCTCTGGACCAGTGCTCTCCAGATGGCTGTTCATGAGGGACAGATACAGGCCCTTGTAGCTCGCCTGATAAAGATTTTTGGAAGGAGAGAAATTGCATAGCATCATTCAAATTATCTTCAGGGGGGTTTTGCAATCAATCGCAAGTCAATCAGATTTCCACATTTAGCCACATTTTCTGACTTATTGCAAACTAGCGATTGATCACAACTTTGCGATTGATCGCAACTTTTTATGCAAACCCCCCCCCCCCCCCCCCCACCCCCTGTTCAATGCATGAGGGACATATATTTTATAAGTCATATAGTGCAGGGCTTACAAACCTACTTGCCAGATTGCTTGGGGCAAGTAAACATTAATTCCGCTTGCCTGATTGGCCAAATTTGCACTTTTCTTTAGTGGCAAACTCTGAACAAATTCCTAGTGTGCCTTATCCATTTATTTCAGACACTTTGGTGGTCCTGCATATTTTTATATCATTCCGAACCCTAACCCTTATAAATATGGTGGGTGTGGTTAGATTTAGTGCCTACGGCTATAGTTATTTTGGGTGACTATGGTTAGCTTTGGTGGCTATAGTTGGCAGTGCTGTACTTGAGTCCAGACTTGAGACCGCTTTTGATGGTCTCATGACCCGGACCCGGAGCAGAGTCACAACGTAAAACAAATGGGAACATGCTATTTTGTTGGGGATTCAGTCTCTGAACTTGTGCATGGACTTGACAGCCCTGATAGTTGGATTTGGTGGATATAGGAAATTAAAAAGTAGACATATTTGCAGCCGTATTTTGGAATTACATAATTTTTAAAAAATACAGAATTACCCCAAATGGTGGTGGTTTTAGAACGACTCAAACCTTCACAACTAACAAATTCCTCAGCATCTTTGTGTTAGGGAACGGTACGACAGCCGTCCGTGTCACTTTGCTGTCCGCCGTTTTCTTGACAAGCGTGCACACGTAGTACTGTTTGCCTCCCGGGGCGATGTGGTACTTGAAGGCTAGCCTTGCTTCAAAGATACGTTGCGTGTCGGCGATGACCTCTTGAAGGAAGACTACATCTGGCGACAGTCTGGTAGTAAAAGAAGAAAGAATGAATTGGTTCTCATCAATAATTAGTCAAACCTCCACACTAACTTTTTTCTCTACTGGCCCATTCGGGCAAGTAAAATCATAAATGTAAACATTTTACTTTCCATTACATTACATTTTAGTTTTTTTACTCTTGCAGCTGAAAAGAAATTTAAGTTGCCCGATTTGGCAAGTAAACTAGACAATATATTGACATTTCCTGGCCGACACCACTGCTGACACCAATTTTTACTTGCAAGCGGGCAAGTGCTAGTGTCAAGCCGTGAATTAGTCAATCTACTGCAAAATAAAATAAGTACATTTCAGAAAATGAAAATATTGTTTATAAATTATTATACTCAATGTTTTAAGGGCTTCTTTTTATGATAATGAAGAGGCTGATCGAACCTCACGAGAAAAAAAACACGTACTGTCGCAATGCGATTCTGTACGTAGATATGTGAACAAACACTATATATTGGTGAGGACAGCCGGTGCCCCCGCGCCCCCCCCCCCCCCCTCTTCATCAAATCTTTCTTTTGCAGGGTCACACATTTTCTTACCTGCATATTTCATCACAAACTGCATTGGTTCTGACGACCAAATTCTTCTCATCAAGACCATCGACGTTCCACGACACAAGACGGAACACATTTGGGTTTTCTGCTGTGACGTTACCGGGATCGGGATGTTGAATGCCAAATGAAGCCATGATGACTTGATGGGCCTGCTGACGCTGAGCTGTGCTGTGCCTGTGTGCTTCAATCTCCACTTGTCTTTTGATTTGTTGAAGAAACAAAATAGCGCAACATGATAATTTGATGCACCTGTGACTTTGTGAATATGTGAGCTTAAATATATATACTGATACTGTACTTTCAAATAGGATCATACACATCAGTGAAGAAACTGACTCGCTTCACTCAGTCAAGGAAGTACTTAGTAGACCTTCTTGCTACACTACTGCAGAATACAATTAGCTCTATCTAAAATGCCTACTACTATACAGACTGTACTGGATAGCAAAGTGTCTTTGTGGATAGGCACTTGATGTTGTAATGTAAACATCAATCATGCACGTGTATACCTGTGTGTATTTATGTCAGTAGAGGGAGACATTCAAGAATGATAAACTAAACGACTTGAATCGAGCTGCATGCAAGCATTGAGCAAACTGCTTTGATTTACTTCAAAAAAATGTTATTCTCACACAAACAAAATACTGTAAAGTATAAGTCTTCGAAATCTTCCCTGCTTGTATAGTTGTATTTAGGCCGATTGGATCATTATTTTGGATGTTGCACTATGTAACAAATTGTGGCTTGCCTGACATCAGTGGCATAGCAACAGGAGGAACTGGGTTGTGTGTGCCTGTGGGGGGGGGGGGGGGGGGGGGCACGTGCCCCCAATATAAATCTGAATATACAATAACAATTTAAAAGGGCAATTTGTGACAAGATTAGGAAATACAAAAGAATGCCCCCATCAGTCCAACCACGTTTCGTCACTGCCTGACACTACATAATTTTAGGGGGGGGGGGGGGGGGAGCGCCTCCTCTTGTTTACACAGAGATGTTGGCGGTTATGATGGATGGCGACTAATTTTGACACTTGCGTCTCGAGAAGAGCCATACGGTAGTGCATAATTGAAGGAACCTGATCCGTTTTTTTATCATTAATTTAATTTTAATTTTCAAACGACAAAATAAACGAAGTAAGCTTCTTTTGTTGTCTTCTACAAAACTGAGTTACCTTTTAATAAAGAAAAGGAAAAAGGAACCAGCAAGAAAGCAATGTTTGTACTCGGGGGTTGCTGAGTGGTGACAGTCCGTGTATGACCCTGGTAATGATAGTACAACCAAAATTAGATATAAATTTCACATTCTAGTATTATAGGAATTTTTTGTTTTTTTGTTTTGTTTAATCCAATACCAAAGTTTGGGCAGCTTAGACCTGAGTCAGTGAGAATACATTTTACAATTTTTGTTTCAAGTTTAATGGATTGGGTAGAGCTGATATTTTGCCCGAATAATACATATTTTACTGGCATCATCATGAGTGGTAGGCCTAATCATGACAACATTTTGAGCAATAGTACCAGTATGGCATGTTTTGCCTCCTGCCCGTGCTGAAAAAAAAAATCATCGGGAACTCAAGTTGATGGCTGCTTATTTACCAGTTAGGCTATAAAACATATCAGGGGGGGGGGGGTGATTTAAGTTTGCATATCCTGACCCACACCTTAATACATTTGTTGTTTTAACTTAGGTACAATGACTTCACAATAATTCAAAATTTCCAGAGGTGTACCGTCGACCTAAAAAAACAAACAAAATGGCGATCAGGCCAACTGAACTGGAAACCAGATCCCATCTTTTTTCTCTGATGGTCCAAACTCACTCGACATTAATCAGTATGATTGTTTGTTTTGTATTAAATAAATCAAAATTGTTTTCATACTTTAAATACCCGGCCAAATAATCAATTATTTAAACAATGGTTCAATACATTCATTCAGTGGATTCTTAAATTAGTCTAGTCAGTTTACATTGTTTATGATTTAAGGGATAGTTCAGTTTTTGTTTAGAGGGCGCTTCAAGAAATATTTTTTTGTGAGGTAATCATGAAAAACTATAGATAGATCGGATATTTAGATAGATAGATAGATAGATAGATATATAGATAGATAGATAGATATTATCGGTTTTTATTGACACGTAATATACAAGAATGTAGTCCGAGGACTAAAGTGCATTGTGCACAACATAATAGATATATCAACAACGGCATGCAACATATTACAACCAACAAAACTAAATGTGGCAAGATAAGCAAAACAAAAAAGTGTACTAGTGTAACAATAAAACATGACACAATTTTAAAGACATAATCAATTTTGTTTGATCAAGATCGGTTCAGAAACAGCTGAAATATTCATAAATATATCCAATTGGAATAAAATGTTGGGGACCAAATTTTGTCCAGGAGTCAAGAAAATGTTTATAATAGTAGGCCTACTTATTCACATTTTTGAAAATAAACCAAAATTTTTTCATAATTGTTTGGATCAAAATTGATGATCTCTCTATTGAGTATATTGAACAGATATTTTAACCAAACATTACATTCACATTTTAATTTTTTAGAATGGTTGAAACGTGAGGTGTCTGGAGTGTACAGCTTGTAACTTAGCTGTTATGTTTTTCTACCACTACAGGCATCATTACAAGGTTTAGTTACTAAAATTGTTTCCAGAGCTGTACTACAAATAAAAAGCGGGATTCATCTCTAATCGAGACTACAGTATTCAGCACCTATTTAGCTCAGAGAAGTAGCAGAACAAAACGTCATCGATACACACCAACAGTTTTATATCGATGGTTTTACCCCAATCAGCTTCCTCGGAGGCAAGATTCAAGTGGTTACGTAATGGGTTCGGCATTTTTAAATGACCACGCCCAAATGTTAGTCTCATTTCAGTAGTAATATATAAATACGCTAACCGACGAACAACACTTTCAGGCACAGTTTGCTGATTATCATAGTTAAATGAGAAGCATAGTTCTATTTAACTCATACGATGATAATTATTCAGTATATGAGATCATAAATTGATTTGAAATTGTAAATTACACACTTCTTCAGACAGAATTAAATGTACTTATTGCTTAGCGAAAGGTTATAGTCTAGGTAGTACACAACTTTTGCGTTATCGTGTGCTCTTCACTATTTTGCGTGTCGGGAATATTTTGGACCGATTTATTTACAAATTGGTGAGTATACTCTGCTATTTCTTATCAATTCTTTTATTGAATGCAATCACCGTACATTCATGGTAATGTGTCGATATGTTGTTTCGATTACCATTGTCTTTGAGCTTGTGAATATAATCAACATTTTATGGGATGCAGCAGGCAGTAGCAGCTATTAAATAACCAGCGAACGCCCAGCGACTTGTCTGCCCAGAATTCTGGCGGTGGCAACGCCAACGCGACGGGGCTTGCGCAGCGCTGCTCGGGCACTGGCGGCTTGGATTTATTAGACGCGTACATGAGAGTGACTATTGTCTATTGTAGTGTCATTATTTTGACATAGTTTGGTACTGTACTGATTTGCCTTGGTTTTTGTCGGTGGAGGGAGACTAAGTCTAAGGGATCCATATTGCGTCTGTCCGTCCGTCCGTCCGTCCGTCCGTGACGCTTACAAAAATTTGAATAACTTTCCAACCCTGCATCGGCCATCGCCATCTGTCATGTCTGTTTGTAACCAAACTTGATTGGTAGATGCCCTATATTGGCCTCCATGGTATGCTGGGGTCAAAGGTCACATAAGTAGGTCAAAGGTCAAATGAGGTCGGAATGTGAAAGTTTTGGGGTACTAATATTTTATATTTGTTTTTTATTACTTTTTAAAATTTATGTTTATCTATGTTTTAAGAATATGTAAAACTTGTAAAATCTAAGTTAGGTATGGCATCACTTCAAGCTTCTAGCTTATATTGCCGACCTCTGTGTGTTTCTATTTCGATGTTATGACAGTTTATTTTTATGTAGGAAATTGTTTACTGTGAGACATGCAGGAATAAATAAATAAATAAAATAAAAATAAATAAAATAAATAAATAATAATAATAATAATAATAAATTAGACTTTTAGAGCGCCAAATCCACTCTGAAGAGTGCTCAAGGCGCTTTTTTGAAGAAAATTAAGAATCAAACAGAAAGGTTTTAAGGTGAGACTTAAAAGATTCAGAAGTGAGGCATAACTTTATATGTTCAGGAAGCCTGTTCCATAAATTCGGAGATGAATAAACAAACGATCTTTCCCCCCAGGTTTTTGAGACTTTGAGAGGAACTAGAGAACTGGAGGTGGATGAACGTAATGATCTTGCAGGGGTGTACCTCTGAATTAATGAAATTAAATATTGGGGAGAGGAGCCATGGACACAATGAAAAGTCAATAATAAGATCTTAAAAATAATACGTTGCTTTACAGGTAACCAGTGTAATGATCTCAAAATGGGAGTGATGTGAGTGCGCTTGGGGGATAAAGAAACTATGCGAGCTGCAGCGTTTTGAAGCTTTTGAAGTTTGAGCAGCTGGTTCTGTGGAAGGTTGAATAATAAAGCGTTACCAAAGTCGAGACGGGAAGAAATTAAAGCGTGAACTAATTTTTCTGTAGCTGTCCGGGACAAGTACTTCCTAATGAACCCAATGTTTCGCAGTTGATAGCGAACTGATCGGCAAACAAGAGAGATGTGGTTAGACATAGTCATATTACTATCAAAAATAATGCCAAGATTGCGACAAGAATTTGAGAGATTGACGGTGAGATCGGAGAATGAAACAGAATCAATATGAATTTTACTAAGTTGAATTTTGGAACCGAAAAGAAGAAATTCACACTTGGCTGAATTCAGCTTGAGAGAATGTGAAGTCAGCCAGTTGTGAACATCAACCATGCAACATTCAAGGCGGTGAATAGCACTTTCTGCTGCCAATTGATTTGAATTAAAGGAGATCATGAATTGGATGTCGTCAGCATAAATATGGTACTTTATGCCATGCTTTAACAATACTTGTCGCAATCCGGTCAAATATATCGAGAAGAGGATTGGCCCACCCACAGAGCCTTGCGGAACTCCGCAGATTAGCGGCAGAGCTTCCGACTTGCTACCATTGATGCAGACCATTTGTGAATGGAACGAGAGATAAGACTCGAACCAATGGAATGCATTACCCTTAACACCTAGAGAACTAAGTGTGTTTAGGAGAATTGTATGGTTGACCGTGTCGAAGGCGGAGGAGAGGTCGATCATCAAAAGGGCCGTCGATTTGCCGTTGTCCATTCCTTGGAGAATATAGCTGGAAACATCAACAAGGAGTGTTTCGACACTGTGATTCGGTTTATAACCCGATTGGAAAGGGTCGAGCAAATCATTAGCCAAAAGGTATTCTGACAAACGAGAAAACACAATCCTTTCAAGGATCTTAAACAAAAAGGGCAAGTTTGAGACCGGTCGGTAATTTTGGAGGGAATTGTGATCGAGAGATGGTTTCTTTAACAGTGGGGTGATATAAGCAACTTTCAGAGAAGGAGGAACGTATGCCTGTTCAATACTCAAATTTATCAAATGGGATAGAACAGGAGCAATTAAAGTGGAGCATTCTTTTAACAATTTTGTGGGAATCGGATCTAATTGACAGGACTTAGGGGGCAGTTTACGCAAGAGTGACATGATCTCGACGGGCGAAGTAAGTTGGATTGAATCGAATGATGAAGAAGTGAGCGGGCGGTGTGGTGACTCGTCCGGGGCTAAACTGTCGCAGATCATCTTGACTTTAGTCTGGAAGAAGTTAAGAAATGATGACGCCATTTGTGAACTGTCGGAGTGAGACGGAAGAGGTGACGACTGTCGACGATTTAGTAATCGATTGGCCAATGAAAACAGTTTCTTGGAGTCATCATGGCAGTCCTCAACCAGTCCCACATAGTGAGAGCGCTTAGCCTTCGTCACAAGGTGATTAACGAGGTCGCGTTGGGCATTAAAGAGTTCCCTGTCGGTGTGGAGTTTAGATTGCCGCCATTGCCTCTCAAGCCTTCGTCGTTCTTTCTTCTGAGCGCGAATGTCACTGTTGTACCACGGAGAATCGGCACGAGTTCGGACCTTCCTTTCTTGTGGAGGTGCATGCCTGTCGAGAATCCTTCCCAGTTCAGAGTTATATCGCTGTACAGCAGGCTCTACACTCTCTGTCCTGGGGGTAATGATCTCTGCTTCGGTAATGTCGTCCGCAAATGTCCTCATGTCGATGTCCTTGATGTTACGACATACAACCGTTGACTGGGATCGACTAGGCTTGGGAAATCTGAGCTTCCACAAGATGGCAGAGTGGTCCGAGATACCAGGTGTGACTCTAGGTTTCGTCAAGTGGATACGATCTCCAGAGTTCCGAACCATGACTACATCAAGGATGTGGCCTCTGTCGTGAGTTGGAGAATCAACTAGTTGAGTGATGGCATGACTGCTGATAAGATCATTAAACTTTTGTGTGTGAGGTGAAGATGTATTGTCTAAATGAATGTTCAGGTCACCAGTAATGATAAAAGGTGGAGTTCGATACAATCTTCCATCCAGAAAATCAGAGAATTCCTCCAGGAATTTGGAGAAACTATGACCACTAGGTGGCCTGTAGATTACAGAGATGTCCATGCAGGTGACATCGTTGGAGATAGTTGCTGACAAGCATTCAAAACTGTCATATTTATCAAGCGGCCTGGTGACGACTTGCAGACTGCTTCTGTGAAGAAAAGCCACACCACCGCCACGCCCATGGACCCTAGGACAATTCTTGAAAGTGTAAGAGTTAGGGCACAAATCGGCCACAACTGCATCATCATCCGAGGTCAACCAAGTCTCGCTAACACAGACAAAATCCAACTTGTGATCTATAACAAAATCCTGAAATATGGTTGATTTATTACGTAGAGAGCGACAATTAATACTCCCGAACTTAAGATATTCTTTAAAGCGATCCTCCTTTCTCTTACCCCGATGTGTTTTCCGCCCTCGACACGATCTACCAATCCCGAGAGACAGCAGCCGGTCCCATACAACATGATTTTCTTCCCGCCAACATCTGGTGGAGCAACCATCCCTAACAGCAACGTTAAGGGAATAAAGTGTCAGACTATCGTAGGTGTAATGTGAAGTCAGAGAATCAACGGAAAGGTTCGATCCACCAGAGGAAGGGCCAGGATTGGGGCTGATGTCTCCCGAGATAAGCAATAAAATGCGAAATCTAGATACAGAATTGGCATACCGCTGAATGGGCAAACCAATGTACTTTCCCTTAGGTTCATGATTGACCAAATTGCATGAACAAGCAGTATAGGGAACAAGATAAGCACATGAAGAATCAGATGTGCAAGTCACAATACAGATGAATACAATAGGTACAAAGGCTAGCAGGCTGGCACCCTTCATTGTGTTGGTGCGCACAACCATGCACTCTGTGCACCAACATGTAAAGCATACACTAGTAACATGTAAAGCATATACTAGTACATGTGAACATGGCTACTCCAATATACAGTAAATGCAATGCTGAGATCCAAAATCTTATATTGAAAAATACACAAGAAATATCACCAAAAATAAGACCAAAATTGTCTAGTAGTTTCCTGAAGACATATACAATGGTACAGTATAGCAATAGCAAAAGAAACAATACTAAATCAATGAAAATAAAGACAGAAATCAAGAGCTCTGTGGGGAGGCAACCACCAAGCGCACTCACCTACAAAAAAAAATAAAAAATAAAAAAAAAAAAAAAAAAATGACGAAATGACGAACAGACAAGATTCGTGTTTCTCCATTAACTAGCCTATGACATAAATAACTGAAATTGGCCGGAAATTACAAAGGGAGTATATACTACCAATCCTAAAGAGAAAATTACTTACTTATGCCGTCCACACCATCGCCTGGATGTGTGATGCCTTCTGTTTCACGATGGCATGTGACACAGAAATCCGCCAACGGAGTTGGCAGGAGGTTATGTTTTCGGTCTCGTCTGTTCGTCATTTCGTCTGTTCGCCTGTTATGCGCATGCGCCAACTATAGTGGCCTGGTTATGCACTGTACATGTGTACTGTATCAATCACCATGCGATATGCATGCAGTTCAATTATGCGACTGTGGTCTGTGCAGTGCAGTTCGAGAGTAGAAAATTACCGTCAGAATCGCCGTGAAAAATGTCATAAAAAGACATCACAATTTGTTTGTGAGCTAATGACAAACTAAGTGTCGAATTTGAGAGAACATGCAATTTTAATGGCAGAATAAACTTTATTTGGTCAAAATCGAGCCAGAAACGGCTGAAATATATATCTGATCTTATAATTATTTGGGGCCCAAATAATTAGATGATTTTTTCAAAAAAAAAACAAAAAAAATGCTTGCACTTTTTCAAAAATTTTCAAAAGTGTTTTTTAAATAGTTGTTGAAGATCTCTCTATATTTAATCATTATTTCTATAAAATATCACATGCATAATTTTGTATGAAAAATGGTTGAAACAAATGCCTTTTTAGAAAGCGCCCTCTTGTGTTTTAATGGCTCTTTTTTAATGATAACGGTTTTTTTTACTTAGTCGTTTGTAATTTTGTATACCTTTCGAGCATGGTGGAGTTATAACTATTAGTTTATAATGTTACTGTCCAGGTTTGGTTACTAAAGTTCAGCCTTACCAAAACTGTACTACCCCTTTAAATGAAAGCAATGCACCTATACAAGGTAAGCTTGGGCTATTCTTTACGGAAATATGACGCTTTGGTGTCCATTTTCCCCCCAAAATGTGATTTTTTAATCATTTAGTTTTCGGCTGTCTCAGTTCATTCGCGCATGGCGGCGGAGGGACATGCACTCCGTGAGTGCAGCTGTTTCTATAATAATGCGGTCTATCGTATGGAATACAACTAATCGTATAAGTATTAATTTATTATAACGTAAAGTGTGTATTAACAAATAGTTTGAAATGTTGTTTGAAGCGATAGTGAATTTTATTATTTTGAAAGGTATCACCACGTTTCCTTCAGTTTACTGTTATTAGTATGTAAAATGCCTACATGTATATACATATTTCCATGGATTTAGTAGATGTGCACTCACTAAACAACACAAACAATATCACAGACATGATGGATTGAACGAAGAGCGGATTATAGACTTTGAACCAAACCAAAGAATCCATTTGGATCAAGAAGCTTAAAGGACCTAAAGAATACAACGTACTTTGACACTTATTCCATAGTTGATGACTTGAAACATAGGTCTGCCGAAAAAAAAAAAAAATAAACACTGTAGTGATTTAAGACTAGTTTTCTGATGCCAAATCTCACTTAGCAGCCAGTTTACGCCCCACCCACATTTAGGGTCCGGAATCGGCAGCGTGATCGACATGTGATTGACAATTCATTGGCTTACGTCATGACGCGTCATCTACAGAATTTAGTTCATTAGTCCGTTATTTAGATGACGTCACATTTTGGCGATTTAAAATGGGCGTTCCCAGGACAATTAGATATTTACTAATTACCCCCAAATTGATTGATTTCATGAGAAATGACTGCCAAATTCTTTTTCTTCGGGAAAAATTGCATATAGAGAGCCGAATTGTGAAAATTAGGCCATCTAGACGCTGTAGTTCCTTTAATCCTGAACTGAATAGAGACTCTGACTACACTCTTCACCCATAATTCGCTCCAGTGATCGCAGTGCAACAAAACCAGGGAACTTGCTTTCACAAGACGAAAAAGACTTCGCTCAAACTGTGATTACAATCGCGTTTCTGGAGACGTACCTGTCAATCAAACAAGGAGAGCACTACTACTACACTGCATGACTGCATTCAAATCGAAGAGCGCCCGGTTTATCGGCGGAAGTGCATGTAAGGTCGCGTAAGCTCCGCCTCCCAAATCATGTTTTGGAGGTCAAACCGTTCACACTAGAGATTCGCACTGTGATTTGAGTGAATCATGATTAGAAAACACCTCCGGACCACGCACGATTCGCGTTTCGCGATTTGTGATTCTAGCTTGTGTTCACACGGACAAAAATACCATAATTGGAGTGAAAGATGATTACACTCATAATTGCAATCACGAATTTTCTCGTTTGTAAAAGGGCTCAAAGTCACTTGGCTTAAAGGGATAGTTGAGTTTTGGTAGAGAGGGCGCTACACAAATTTTTTTTTTTTTTTTAGTCAAACTGAATGTCAAAAACTGAGTGTAAAATTTGAAAGAGCATACCATTTTAATGGCAGAATAAACTTTATTTGATCAAAATCGGTTCAGAAACGGCTGAAATATCCATAAACATATCCATTTGTAATAAATGTGGGGTCCCACAAGTATTCGATAATTTTGAACCAGCCGTTAAAATTCGTTTTAAAATGCTTCCTCTTTTCAAACATTTTCAAAAGAGGTTTTTAAATAGTTTTTGAATATCTCTCTATCTAATCACTATTTCAACAAAACATCACATGCACAATATTTTATTTTAAATAGTTTAAACAAATGCGGTTTTTTGAGGCGCCCTCTTTAGTTTAAACAGCTCTTTTTGAATGATAACAGGCATTTACTTAGTCGTTTGTAATTTTTAAATTCCTTTTGAGCATGGTGGAGTTATAACTATTAGTTTGTAATGTAATGGTGCAGGTTTTGGTTACTAGAATTCAGTTTGACTAAAACTGTACTCTCTCTACCAGAACTCAACTATCCCTTTAATATTAAAGCCTCTAGGAGGAGACGAAAGCTCGTCAACAAATATTTAAGTTTAGTAGATGCTAAATCTCAAACATGTGAATCCCCCAAACCGAATGTTTGTTGTGGTAAGACCACAGAGCTATACCATTACATCACACCAATCTTACTCAATCGTCGTGGCTTCCCATCAACTGTCTTACTATCTACAAAATCAAGTACCTCATACATTAAAGGGATCCATTAACTTTGTGAACATTCAACCAAAATCACTTGGAGATTTCACACTTCTCATGAACCTTGTTGTTTGGCCTATGAGGCTATGGTAACGGAAGAGTGAAATGGGTTTTGATTTTTCAAATGTCTCCCTAATTATGGAGATATTCAAGTTTGAATTCTAAATCGTCTGTAGACGCTTTCAGCCGTAGTCAAGAGTATCTGAATTCGAAGACTAAATCTTCCCAAGTATCTGAATTCCGATGTTTCACGCGTACGATCGGGATAAAATGAATTTACTTGTTTTTTCACTAGGTGAACATTAGTCCTTTCCTATGAAAATCTCACATATCATTCTCAAGAATCTTCCAATGATGTTGGTATAAGATTGAAGTCTCAAATATCACTTTTGGTAAAAACGAAAATTAAGCTAATGAATCGCTTTAAATTAACTGATTCAAGGCTAATGATGAACTCCTATACTTTTCAAATGGGCCCCTTTGCAGAAGGAGCTGCCTATCGTTTATGAAGTTGCGATTAAATATTATTGTAAGTCAGAAAATATGAACATGTTAACCAATCAGATGTGTGCATTTAGTCACATGTTCTGCATGCAATCAATCGCAACTTTGCAATCGATTGCAACTCTTTGCGCAACAATCAATAATCCAGCCTTAACATTGCGATCATCCACTCAGTCTTTCCCGGAATTTACACAACGAATTAGCTCACAATACTATGGTGAAAGATTCTTTACTAATTCTGATGTATTCTTTGATAATATAGCAGGGAGCATGAGCATATTTTCTAACTTGTTTTACGGTAACTCGCGTAACATTTTCCTTTGGTATTGTTTCATTGAAAAGGTATGTTTTTGTGGTACTCGCAACATCAAAACTTTCATCTGAAATAATGCAATGTTATTCAGTCGTCTAATTTGATACTCGAAAAAAAAATAAGAACAAAAGTTTGTAAAATATAAAGAAAGTAGTCCCGAGAGAAGGGAAAAGTGTGAAATGAAGGATATAATATTAAATTGTCCTTGTATTGCACAGTTTCAACAAGGAAATAACACAACATGATACGACATAATAATGTTAATATTTATCTATTCTGTTATTTCTCACCCCGCAACAGTCTGGTTATTCAGTTATTTTGTTATTTTGGAAGACTAAAATATAAGTAAATCGTACATAGTACAGACAGAGAGCTGGTATAGACTCCCATTTCACTGGACAGGTATAAAGACTTGTGTATTGCAGATGAATTCGTTTCTGAAGAGGACCAAAATCATGAACGCTCCTAAACGTTTCTAAAAGGCACCCAAACCTGATCTGAATCAAACGGAGGTTCCACTTTCATATCGTTTTTTTCGCAGTGAATAATGACAATAAAACTGCGCTTGCCCCCGTTATATTATAGAGTTACGCCTATGGCTTTTCGTATAAACACGTATAAGAATTAGCACTCTTCCCAATATGTTTCGATACGTATGCGAATATCCACAGCATGACGAACACAATATTACATTCCATCACCCGTTCTTTGTCAATTTTACACAAACACTCTTTAATACACCATACTTGAATAACCAAACTGAACAACTCAATATGCATTATATAGCGCAGGTAATAGTGAATTGTGAATTTGGTGCACGTGTCGTCTGCGCAGGTGACGTAACTATGTGGGTTGGTTTTCAGAGGGCTATCTTTTTAAAGGGACTAAGTAACATTGTCCAAATCCTCAACATCCAATTGGAATTCTAGCGGTTCCTTCATACCTTGTTGTATTCCATTACGTTTCACCCAAGTTAGAAAATATCCGCTTCTCAGGCCTGAGGAGAGGTTGAGAGATTCGTGCCTCTAGTAGAATTTTATCACCGTTTACACCGTTCTTATCGGTTTACTGCGTGTAACCGGAGGAGATTATCTCTATAATACCACTAGGTCTCGGGGGGCAGTTAACAGGGCATGGAATGTTGACGAAAGCTATTAAAATGGTTGAGTTGATTTCCACCGTGGTGGAGATCACGGCTAACTTAGTGAAACGTAATGTCGTAATAACAATAAAAGCATGGGACAGGTTTCGGTTCGTCTACTTTCCCTTTCGTTAAATAGATATTTACGATTGAAGTGTTCATATGTTAAACTATCCACTGGATCGTTGTAACCGTGTACAAAGTCAGTGCAATGAGTTAGTGAATATCACTTTGCATTTTTGCTCGTATACTTGGCCATATAACTTCCATTTAACTTGAAATTTTCTCACAGCACCCAGTGGACATATCAGATAACAATAATATACATTGTATCAACCACTCACCACTTTTTGCACATGTCAACAAAGTTACTAGATCCCTTTAAGTTACGCACAGTTGCAGCTCTCCAATAACGAGTCCAAGTGGGTACGAGAAGGAGCAGGATTAGGTACCTTCACACTGAACGCGCTTAATGTGCTGCTTGCTGGAATGCTCAGTGGGGTGTGAAAAGTGCACTTTGCGTGATTGAGTTATTGTAAATGCAGTGAAATTACCGATACAAAATACAATATGTCCGCGTATTGCAAACCAATAGCGGCATATTTATGATATCCAAAAAAGGAAAAATTTAAGGTTTTTTCAATGTTCAATGTTCAATGTTCAATTTTATTTCATTTTCAACAAGATGGTACATATATTTACAATGAATAAGTCACAACAACATTTGTGAAAGTATAAACAATAAATTATAAACATTGGCAATCAAAATGTATGTTGATATGATTATTAATTAAAATACAATGAATTAAAGGGGTAGTACAGTTTTGGTAAGGCTGAACTTTAGTAACCAAACCTGGACAGTAGTAACATTATAAACTAATAGTTATAACTCCACCATGCTCGAAAGGTATACAAAATTACAAACGACTAAGTAAAAAGCCTGTTATCATTCAAAAAGAGCCATTAAAACACAAGAGGGCGCTTTTTAAAAAGGCATTGGTTTCAACCATTTTTCATACAAAATTATGCATGTGATGTTTTATTGATATAATGATTGAATAGAGAGATCATCAACAACTATTTAAAAAACACTTTTGAAAATTTTTGAAAAAGTGCAAGCATTTTTTTAATTTTTTGAAAAATCGTCTAATTATTTGGGCCCCAAATAATTATAAGATCAGATATATTTATTGATATTTCAGCCGTTTCTGGGTCGATTTGGACCAAATAATGTTTATTCTGCCATTAAAATTGCATGTTCTCTCAAATTCGACACTCAGTTTTTCATTACCTCACAAAAAAATTGTGATGTGCAGCACCCTCTCTACCAAAACTAAACTACCCCTTTAAGCTACAAGCTATTCTACATCTAGGCTAAAATATGTTTTGTGATTAAATACAAAGCTATGGTATGTTACACTAGATAAAAAGAATTATATAACATAATATTTATAAAAATGCAAGAACCTCGGTTCAAAGTTCAAAACAATTATTCTATTAACATTTGTTATATTAGAGTTCTACGACAGCAAGACACTGATGCTTTCTCCCGTACAGATATAGGGGTAGATCATTCCAAAAGCATGTACCTCTGAATGACACTGAACATTTACCCTGCGTAGTCCTTACTTTAGGCACACTCAACTTCTTACTTTCTCTTTGTATAGTCTCATATTTGTGCTCTATGAAACAGCAATACTGAATTAGGGACTGCATGCGGCAATTTATCATTCAATAATTTATACATAAAAACACAAATAGATAGTTTATGGAGTTGATACACATTCAATAAATCTAGCTCCTGAAATATCGGTTTTGAATGAGTCCTAATTGGTCTAAATGTTATAATACTTAGTGCCATCTTTTGGCTTATTAATAAACACTTCATGTTTATTTCATAGTTACTTCCCCAAACCTCAATTCCGTATCTCATATGCGGTTGAATTAATGTTTTATACAATAACAATAAAACACGCCTTGGCACAAACTGTCTTAATCTCTATAAATTCCTACAAATTGAGCATTTCTTGAACGAAACCCTAAATATACAAAAAATATATAATTATTGGGGGGGGGGGGGGGGAGGGCACAGTGTTCGAAACCGTACAAATTTGCATGCTGACTTTAAGGTACACTCTTAAAACTTTTACCCAATATTGCTGTCATAACTGGGTAGTTTTTCTGAAAAGTATGAATTCAATTTTGGCCAACCCCTAATTACTGCCCTCTAAGGGAGGGAAATGAAATACACAAATATATATTTCGACCAATTTCGTTTTTGGCGCATTAAGACCATGGGAGGGAAATGTAATGCACAAAAGACTCCTGCATAGTCAATTTGATTTCTGGAAGACATTGCGAATGACCTAAAATTAAACAGAGATACCATCATTTGCAAAAGTTTAAGAACACCTGGGAATTTGTGGGTATTTCAATAATTTGGACTGCATTCTTTTGTCTTATTAAATGGTTACATAACATGTTTACTACAGTGGTCAGTAGCACAAGAGTAATGGTCAGCGAAAAAAATCATATTTTTATTTTGGGGGCTCCATTTTCCGGGGCTCCATTTTCGGGGGCTACTTTTCCAACTTTCGGGGGCTACAAATTTCAGGGCTCTTTTTTGAATTTCAGGGGCGATTAATAAGCTATAATGCTGTAAGTGATCATTTTATAAGCATTTGATCACAATCCAAACAGAAAAATCCCACAAAAAATCCAGAAAATCCAAAAAAATAAAAAAATTCAAAAACAAATTTCGGGGGCGAATTTTTTTTTTCGGGGGCGAATTTGGGCATTTTGGGGGCGAATTCGCCCTCCGCCCCCGTGTATTTTTTCGCTGGTAATGGTATAAGCCCAGCAGTTCAAGTGATACAAAGGTTATGCGTTGAAAATAAAAGTATGTCTGAAAAATAAATGTTTAACTTTGTTGTGTTTTTTTATTTTGGAAGGGTGGTCTTAAACTTTTTGCAAATGATGGTAAATAAAGTGTCAGGGTGCCCATCCTACCCAACCCCTACGTCATGCCTCTGGCATCGGAAGACCAGGAAGTGAAGAATGTATATACTAAAAGGCCATATCTGGTGGACACATAACTGTGTCTTGATACATGTTTTACGATTCGACTAATTTCCACATGGATAACAAGTATCGCATACACGAGGTGTGATCATCAGTATTTGGTCTTTTCACGACGAAAATACTCGAAAAGGATGTGCATCGAGAAGATCAGAAAGGCTGTTCCCTTGAGCGCGCCAACAATCATGAAGATGAGGCGAAACGATCCCAGCATGTCGTACAAACCACCTGTTAAAAAAAAAACCAATGAAAAGAAAAACACTTACTCAAAGAATTCGCAAACTGAAAAAAAGACGAAGCACACTTACATCGTAAAAAAACGTCGTGACTATTATTTTCATAACAGTAATAGACAAGAAAATACTATCTCAAACGATTCGCAACCCAAGTAAAAAGGGATGCGACCAAAGCCGTGTGAAGGGTCAACCCAAAACAGGTGCGAAGTATGAAGGGGCAATAGTTGCTCATTAATTAGGCAAAATTTGTATCAAAATAACAATTATTATGTATTTATTACTGGTAGCCCACATGATGACAATTTTCTGCATCCTCGATACGAATAAATATACAAAGCAATTGACAAAATAATCGTCCATGTATGACATCACAAAATCACATGACTGGGATAGTAACAACGTTCCTTTTATCCAACACATTGCAGAGGTGTTCCCGCGACTTAGTATTGTCATTGTTCTCTTTATTATGGTCTAAAAACTATCATTGAAATACGAACCTGCCAACGCTCCAACGCATATCCTGATTATTCCCCTAATACAGAAAGAGTAGGATAATGCACCTCCGAAATTATCTTTGTTCACAGTCGCCGCCAAGGCAGCCAGGTAGCTCGAGTTCACTCCGTATATACCGATCTCGACAACGAACGATGCGATCAGGAGTTGGGTGAGCGTCCTGCTTGTAGAAAAGGCGAACAGGCCTGCCGAACAGATACCGAGGTTGGCGGCGTGCACGTGGGGCGCACACTTTGGCCACTTATACAGAATGCCAATGACTATGAGTCGACTGAGGAGTCCCCCGACGGCTCCCGAAGTCGTAAGGTACACGGCAGAACTCTCGTCTATTCCCAATGACACGGCAAAAGATATCGCGTACAGCATCCAAACGGCGACAGCACATTCCGATAGAGCCTTGCAAGGGAGGTAAACGAAGGTAAAAATGGGCTCGCTCTTGAGTGAGCTGAAATCGGTCACAGCGGAAATAACGTCAAGAACCCTTTTCAACGTTGTTCTTTCTTCTGGTAATTTTGTCGAGCTGCATTGATGCTCTTCCTTGTGGAGGAGGCTTGCCCTTTCTGTCTCGGCGCAATCAGCTTCAGTGCTTTGTTCATCATCATTAATAATGTAATCATCTTCTTCATGCGCCGAAATTAAATTGGGCATTGATTGCAATAGTTCATTTCCCTCCTCGTGACAAGTATGTACCTCACCCGAGCAGCTCCTTGTTGGGCCTTCTATCGTAGCATGCGTTACATTTTGTAGCTCAACGTCAATAGTGGTCTGGTCTTCCTGCAGGACAGAGCCATCAGTGTCCCTGTCTGCTACTATTTTGTCCTCTGCGTTACCTAAGGTGGATGTCATGGGATCTTCCGGATCTTGACTTGTCTCCTGCAGCGCAATGTCATCCGTACCCCTGTCTGCCACTCTGTTGTACCTGACCGTGTCTGGGGATCTCATTGACAACCCAATGGGTATGCAGTGTAGGAGACAACCGCCAAGAACAAGAATAGCACCCCTCGGTCCGTACGCCGTTAAACACCTCGCGGTGAGGTAAGGTAGCAAGCTGGAACCCAGATGCGCCCCGAGTTGGCTACAGGACTCGGCCACGCCGTATGCCGACCCCGGGAAGCGATTGAAAAGTGTGGTCGACGATATTTGTCGCATTGGCGCCATGGCACATCCTATAAAAAAAAGAAGGAACGTATAAAGGACGGGATTCATCTCACGTGATAGAGGGTGTGTTGCACCACAAATTGTCGTCCCTGCACAAATTGTCGTCGGCGACAATTTGTGCAAAATTTCACGCCACAAATTGTCGCCTCCTGCACAAATTGTCGTTGGCGACAATTTGTGTTGCTCTTGCCGTCCCCATACCCGGCGACAATTTGTGAAATCACGTAAAACCTCACACCACAAATTGTCGCCTATTGCACAAATTGTCGTCAGTCGCTGTCTTCAAGCTACAAAGAAGATGATGATGATGATAATAATAATAATCAGTGCTGGTGGACTCGACCTTTCACGTGATAATTCCGCAACGCACGCAGGTATCGCCCCGTGACTTCATTTTTTGTTATTGAAGTCTTTTGAGACCAAATTTGCGACGACCGGGTATACCGTTCCGGAGTCACGGAGTGACCGTTTGTAAGTGAGCGTCGGCCCAAAAAACACTACATTTTGTGATTGGTGTACATCAATTGGTGTACCCCCCCCCCCCCCCCCCTCAGAAAATTTTGACAGCGCCCGCCCCCCCCCCCCTCGAAAAATTCTACATCCCCCTTCAAATAAACCCCAACGACACCCCTCGATCCCTTTAAAAATCCTCACAGACACCCCACTCGAATAATCCTCACCGACACCCCCCCCGTGAAAAAAAATAATGGGTACGCCACTGCACCCATCCCTAAAACACACCCCTCCACGCCCACCCACTCCTCCACACACACACCCCACACACGCATAAACACACACACACACACACCCTACATTCACACATACACACGCATACACGAACACACACATACACCCATCCTTCCTCCACATACCACGTGTGCACACGCACGCACGCACACATACAATAATACACACACTCACACACTATACACAAACCTTCATATGACCTGTATGTTGGTGCGTTGGTATATATCCGTATGTCAAGAATGATCATTTTAATCCCAAATGTATGTCATCATGGCTTTGAACAGGTGTGGCGACAATTTGTGGTGCCAGCTACCAGCACAAATTGTCGCCGTCACCTCCACAAATTGTCGCCGACGACAATTTGTGCAGAAGGCGACAATTTGTGGTGTCAACAGGGACGACAATTTGTGGTGCAACAGGGTGCATGTTCAAATGTCCTTATATTTGTGTATGGGGTAATTATAAACAAATTGTTAAAAGCGGAAATTCAATTAAATAGATTGAAAGTTCTTTAATTATCACACGACTCGTTTGACACGGAATACAAACAGGCAGTAAAAGCATGGTATCCCCGATTGACATTTCACCAGTTTGGAACCATGCATGGAATGGGTATTTAGGCACAACATTATTGTTATATCAATCATGTCAATAAAAGTGACTAACCTGCCCTTGATTGAATTCATTATCTTGTATATACATGGACATAAGAGCAAAGGGGGCTCAGACCTTTTGCCCGAATAACATATTTTCTGAACAAAAATTGAGCTATGTTTCCTAAGAATATGAGGTAATTACCTTAATGCAAGGTAATATTGCCTGATGCAAGTTTATATAGCCCGAATATGAGGGGATTTCCTCCAACAATAAGGTATCCCCCAGCCCCTTCCCGATAGGAGGTAGTTTTGCCTGGATATCGGTGTTTTCAAACCTTTCAGGGGGCTACTGCCCCGCCATACCCGTAGCCCCGCAGCATGTATGCGCCGTAGCCCCGCCTTTGTGAGTTTGTTTTCATGTTTAACTCAATATTATGTATTATCATCTGGGAGGAAGCATATTATATAAATAGTTAATTACCTGTGAGTAACATAGCGACCATCATGGCAGTTTTAGCTGTTGCGAAGGAAGATGCTATCAGGCAAACCCCTGCAATAAGACCGCAGACTGTCGCAACTGCACGAGCGTTGAACCGCTTTGTTAGAATACTTCCAATGGGACCTGACCAGATTAAGGATACATCGGCAAACTGTTATAGATATTTGTAGATATACAAATACACGTTAAATAAATTAATTGAGTATGGGACCAGCCTTTATCTTCACCGTCAGAGAGACAGAGCAATAAAGAAATATATTCATCGATGTGGAAATTAGTACGTGCATTGGTGTGTGTTTGTGTGTGTATGGAGTATGGGCATGCAATGATAGAACGATCTATCTAAGTTGGTGAAACAAACATCGATGTTTAAAGGGGTAGCTTAGTTTTGGTAGAGAGGGCGCTGCACATCACAATTTTTTTGTGAGGTAATGAAAATCTGAGTGTCGGATTTGAGAGAACATGCAATTTTAATGGCAGAATAAACTTTATTTGGGCAAAATCGACCCAGAAACGGCTGAAATATCAATAAATCTATCTGATCTTATAATTATTTGGGGCCCAAATAATTACCGGGTAGACGTTTTTTTTTCAAAATTTTTTTAAAATGCTAGCACTTTTACAAACATTTTCAAAATCGTTTTTTAATTATTTGTTGATGATTTCTCTATTTAATCATTATTTCAATCAAACAGCACATGCATAATTTTGTATGGAAAATGGTTGAAAACCGATGCCTTTTTAGAAGCGCCCTCTTGTGTTTAAATGGCTCTTTTTGAATGATAACGTGCTTTTTACTTAGTCGTTTGTAATTTTTGTATTACTTTTGAGCGTGGTGGAGTTATTAATATTAGTTTATAAGGTTACTGTCCAGGTTTGGTTATTAAAGTTCAGCCTTACCAAAACTAAACTACCCCTTTAAATGTTACGTGCATTGGGGAGTTTGTATAGACATGCAGTGATGTGAGGAAAATAGCCACGGGTCTTGTTTTGACCAATCAGAGGGTTAGATTTCGAATTGAATCGGACCGTATCATATCAGAAAGCTAGCCCTCTGATAGGTCAACACAGTAACCATGGCTCCTTTTCTCTTGGACTTAAAAAGTATGGTAAGCCATTTGTAGCCTTGGAATACAATATACTCAAAAGCAAAAAAGCAAGAATTTTAGACTTTCCATAAATGTTACATCAAGAACATGAAATCTCTTTGTTAATATAAAATATATATGATTTGAATCATCATTTTATGCCTTTTTAAAGAAACGAATGGCTTTCCACAGTTTTTAAGTCCAACTTAGAGTTAAGTTCAACTTAGGATCATTGTGAAACACCCCCAGGTCCCAAGTCGGCACAGGTGGATAGTTCCCCAGACCATAGGTCTTCGGGAAAACAGTAGCCCTTAATCATTGATAACCCCAAACAAATTATTAAGTTGCAGAACGATTTACAAGCCAGGAAAATCATGGCCTTCTGTATTTCGAACATACAGCTTGTCCCAGAAAAAATTACAACGGCACTTTCCGCAACGATAACTTTAAAGATATTAGATCAATCAGAATGATATTTCAGGATATGAAACTATAACTTATTACGTACATCTTGCAAAAAAAACCTATTCGATTTGCTTCAGTGGTCATGGAGAATGAGGATCTCTTTGTCAATCATGCCATGTGTCCATTTTCGTTCATAACGCGTGAACATAACGAAAATCTGCAAGATGTAGGTAATAAGTTATAGTTTCATACCCTGAAATATTATTCTGATTGATTTACTATTTTTAAAGTTATCGTTGCAGAAAGTTGTCAATGGACAACACGTCTCCTTACAAAATCTGGAGGGAAGGGACATCTGACATGATTGACAAAAGATCCTCATTCTCCATGACCACTGAAGCAAATCGAATAGGGTTTTCTGCAAGACGTAGGTAATAAGTTATAGATTCATACCCTGAATATCATTCTGATTGATCTACTATCTTTAAAGTTATCGTTGCGGAAAGTGCCGTTGTAATTTTTTCTGGGACAAGCTGTATTTCACCTATAAAAGGAAAGGTCACATTACGGCACTATATGAATGTTTTCCTAGACTATCGGTCTTCAAGAAAGCAGTAACCCCGAACTTGTAAATTTAAATCTTAGTCTGTATAGTTCCAGAATAACTTACACGCCAGGTACATCATGGCGAGCTGAAGGGAGACGATGGTTCCAGCCGTGGCGTAGTCGGCGTCCAGCTGGAAGACCAGCGAAGGTAGAAGCACCGACAAACGAATTGGGAATGCCGATGATAAAGAAGTGCAGGACGAACTTCGCAAAAAACCACGGCATAACACCAGCTGTCTCTTTTCATCGGATGTTCACGAACTTCCGGCATTCTGAAGACATTGAGCGGAAGAAAGAAACATGAAGCGGGGTCAGGAGATGAAGCAATATGGATTTAGGAACGCTGATGAGGATTTACAGGATTTTTTATTTTTTTTTAAATAACATTTATTCAAAAATATTATAAGTACACAATACAAAATATGTTATGTGATAGCAACATAGTAAT
>JBAMJV010005109.1:0-16464 GCA_037951105.1 Echinarachnius parma | reverse complement strand
GAGACAAACACCTAAATATACAAACAGACACAAACGCGAATGCAGACCAGGGGCGGATCTAGCTTTTTGCTAAGGGGGGTTTGACCCAATGACGATGCGGAGCATCGTCCACGAGCCGCGAAGCGGCGATTTTTTTTTGCTATATTGAACCCCCGTAAAGGGCCCGTTACACATTCACGGTGCCAACACGGATGACCACGGATTGACGGTCCGGGGTACTCCCAGTTGGGTCCGGGGTGATCCGTGTTGCCTCCGGCGTCCTCCGTGTTGCCTCCGGCGTTATCCTTGGGCGCAGCAGGGAAAATTAAACCTGCTTAATTTCACCGGGAGCTCCGTGTTGAGACCGGCCAAAATTCTATTGTTCAGCTCATCCGTGTTGCTTCCTTGCTTATCCGTATATACACCGTGTTCGTACCGTACTTATCCGTGTTGGCACCGTACTTGGACCGTACTGACACCGGCCCTCGATCCGTGTTGGCACCGTGAATGTGTAATGGGCCCTTCAGTGATTTTTGTTAACTTTTTTCACTTATACATTTTTCACTTGGCAACCCACACCCAGTACCCCCTCCGGCAAAACAACCCCCACCTGCCAACACACCAAGATGACATATTATTTAAAAGAAGAAGCAAACAAAACAAATCAAAAAGTGAACCTCGAAGATTTCCCCACACACACACACTCACACGAGCGCACACACACATGCACACACACACACACACACACACTTACGACCCGGTCATTGCATGCACACACAGACAGCTGCAACATTTGTACATCATAATATACAGTCAAACCTGTGTATAGTGGCCACCCAGGGAGACAAGAAAAGTGGCCACTGTAGACAGGTGACCTCTATAGACAGGTTCCACTACACTGTTTTTCCTCTGCTGGCCGGGAATTAATTTGGTGGCCACTATAGGCAGGTTTGACTGTAGTTCAATGTGTACAAATTGAAATACAGAAAGAAAAAAAGCATGGCCATCTCTCATTGGTTAGTTTATGTCATGTGATATCCCATCATGCAATATTCACAGCCATTTTGTTTTGAGGGAATGCAGCAAGAGCATGCCAACTAGCTTGTTACTCCTCATTTTTGGTGATAATTTTGCAGTTTTGGGTGAGAAAATGGTGCTTTTTGATAATATTCATTGCATGCATGCATCACTAACTATTGTTCATTATTACTAATTTACTGAAATTTATTTCCCTAATCAACACTAACTATCAAATTACCAGAGTTGCTACTAATGTGAAATCAGACCATGCTGGCATGCAGTCCCATCTATTCAAATTTGTGTGTGCTCACATAATTTTTGATGGTATGTAAAATACACTCTTCTGCTTATATGCATGTGCACTGATTAAGGGATATTATTTTCAGTTCCTTTCCAATTATCACTGGCTTATTTGTTGAAACCTAGCTCTACATTCAGAAAAACAATTATACAAATTTTGATTAAATCAATTTAACTATTTGTTGGCTATTTGGGGCTTCGATTACTGTTATTCAAGTCAAACAGCTTAATAAAAAATGCAAACATGCATGATCTATGTTTTTCCTAATTCAAATAGCTTAAATAATTCATGACACAAACATAGCAAATTGTAATTAGTGTGTTACTTTGAATGAACATTAAAAGACAATTTCAAAATATAGTTTCAAGAAAAATAGCCAAAAAATCGTTTTTCAAGATTTTTCTGAAAAAATAGCCATGAAATATATTTTTAGGCTATTTTTCTCCTTCAAAAATAGTTTTAAAATAGCCAAAAAATAGCCTAAAAATCTATTTTTTCCTATTTTCTTCAGAAAAATAGCCAAAAAATACATTTTATTTATATTGATTTCGCGTTCCAAATATCAATAGTAAAAATAATTTGTTTTGCTATTTTTTGTACTATTTTTAAACTATTTAAAAACTATTGTTATACTATTTTCTCAAATAGAAATAGCCAAAAAATAGATTTTCGACTATTTTTTGGCTATTTTTTTTCAAGCAGGGGTAGTATGGTCATATCCTACTAGCATTTGCGTCAAGTGCATAATTTTATTTTGTTAAGTTTACTAGCTTTCCAAGCCTTTTTATGCTAATTTGCAACCTTTCATACATTTGGAAGTAAACTTGGAAATAGATGCATTAGAGGAGGACTTCATGTTACAGCATGGTCAAAAGTCACAAGATGAGGTCAGAGGTCATCTGAAGTCGACTAATTGAAAGCTCCTTTGTTAATAATAAACATGCGTCATGGATATTCATTACTATAAAGTGTGGTAAAAGATCACTAGCATAGGACAAACTTCATCAGAGGTCAATTAAAATCAGGGTCTAATTTGTAATAAAAAAACGAAAAAAGGCTGCAGGTGGAGGAGACATAATTTAGCAATTGTCTTGTAAGTAAAGATACATCCAACATCCAGTAGATTATGATGTTATTATTAAATAAAGGGTCACTATAAACGTTGTTCCAATGCATTTCTTGATATCAAGTGATTGTTCGAGTGAGATGTTTACAGTAGGTTGCTTTCATGGTACCTGGGATAAAGGGGTTAAAAGAAATTGTGATTCCATTCCATTAGCTCTTGTTACCATGACGTGATTGTCCCATTAGCTTGTCTTCCACCATCGTGGTGATCAATTTTATCATTTTTGTTTCCGTATCGACCACATTCTGATCAGTTGTATTACTACTGTCAACAATCCCATGCTGTGTTTACTTCCCTCAAGGCCCAGAGAGATTAACTGCCCTGGTTCCTGCCCTCTCTGCTCTGCTCATATCTCAGTTGGCATGGCAACCAACTGATAAGACATTCCAGAGCCAGGGCTTTACCATGGTCTCCCCCTCTCCTCCTTTAGTAGAGTATGCGGTTCATTCTCTCTACTCTCTGCTAATCCTCTGCTGAGACATTAGTGCCCAGGGGCTAGAGATAAGAAGTGCCAACCCTGATAAAATGTACTGGATGCAAGCTTGAGTGCTCAAAAATCACTACCGCTCCTCAGCCCTCCAGGAGCGGTATTCAGCTAGCGATAGAATTACCTAATGCATAAATTTGCTCAACGATTTATTTCGACAATAGCTCTGCTGACAACAAATCTTTGTAAACATAAAGCCGGCATTCAGTAAATTATAATATTATCAATACAGGGTCATTAACGTTGTTCCATTGGTTTTTTTTCTTCTTTATCCCGTTGATATATATACAGGCTACGTTTTAGACCAGACGGGAAGTTACCAGCTAGCGTTCGTCCTTGGCGGATGTATGGGACTTTGTGCGTGCATAGTACTCACCTTGGAACACGTCTTGTGGAACTACATCATCATTGACAAGCGCTGGCCGCCAAAGGTCAACTCCTATGAAACACCGCAAGAGAAGTTAAAGTGACCGCTATATAAACATCTGTGTGGGTTTTCATATTAACCAGTACCCGATGCCAATATATATAGCACTTGCCCGATTGCCCAGGGCAAGTAAAGACTGATGTCCGGCAAGTAGTTTAATTGCCCAATCTGGCAGCTGACACAACTACAGGAGTAGAATGTAATTGTATCCTTACATGTAAAATCTCATCTAGAAGTAAGCGGGCAAGTATATTTTTTTATTCGGGCAAATCATATTTGAACATTTATTATTGTACTTTCCCAAATGCAGAGAAAAAAAGTTAGTGTGGAGGTTTGTCTACGGGAACCTATGGGGATTGCAAAAGACTATTTGGGCTTTTTTATTGCGATATAATTTGCTTTTACATTGTTATTTTAGCCATGTATTAAGATACATGGGTGTTTGTTCACATCAGTACGAATTGTAGATTATGTTTTTCGCCTAGACTTCTATGATCAGGGGCTTTAAAGCCAAATAACAGTATTGGGAAATTTACCGAAAACATCTATATTGGCCAAGTATAAAAAAGGGGCTTGTGTGGTAAAATCCGCACCTAAGTATCGTTAAATGCAGAAATATTAGAGGAAATTCAATACCGCCAGTGAAATTTGGCCTAAATTCACAACCCGTTCGCGCCTGTCGCGCCTGTTTATTCTGCCATTAAAATTGTATTGTCTTTCAAATTTGACACTCGGTTCTTCATTACTTCAAAATTTACATAAAACAGTATAAATGTTTTCACAGTTAATTTTAATGTCAGTCAAATATGTATTGTAAAGTGATGTAACCATAATTGTTTTTAATGAAGTGAAACTGATTTATTGACTAATCACAATTTATATTCATTGTTACAAATAAGTGATGCTTAAAGCATGTATATCCATATTACTTTCTACTGACAACTCTTTTTTGTACTTAACATAATTACATGTATATATTTTTAGGCTAGCATTTTTTACATGAAATTTAAATTTGTGCAAATATAATGTAGGCCTATATGTATTAGGGTTGGTCATTCAACTTCTTTATTTTAATGTAACATTCTGGACAATCAGTAATTTTTGTAAACGTGTGTAATGGTGCATTTCAGTGTTATTTTGTAGACAATTCACTGGACAAAAGTTCATCTCTTGACTGAAGTGTTCAAGAGATGTATATCTTAGAGGGGTTTCACACAATGGCCAAGTCGTGATTGCAATCACGATTGCAATAATTTTCACTCCAATCACGGTATTTTTGACCGTGTGAAAGCAAACTAGAATCATGAATCGCGAAACTCGACTCGTGGTCCGGAGGTGTTTTCTAATCATGATTCACTCGAATCACAGTGCGACAGAACGGCTTGACCTCCAAAACACACTTTGGGAGGCGGAGCTTACGTGACCTTACATGCATTTCCGCTGATAAACCGGGCACTCTTCGCTTCAAGTGCAGTGAAATGCAGTGTAGTACAAGTGCTCTCCTTGTTTGATTGACAAAGCAAGGCAACATAATCACCGTGATTGTAAACATGATTCCAATCGTGATTGCAATCACGACTTGGCAATCGTGTGAATATTATAATAATAATAATATACTCGGTTTATATAGCACCTAATATGATTGATAATCATCTCTATGCCCATCTTTGTCTCTATAAATGTATTTGTTCAGCACTTTTCTGTTTTCCATAAATTGATATGCGGGAAAATTCACCTCATAAACTATATTTTTATACTTCTGAATTTTGAGGAATAAAATGTACATCGAATTAAATTTTGGATGTGTGAGTGTCATATTATTAGTAAACTTTGTCGAGTAATGAGATTGTTCTGGTATCTGAACATACAGTACCATTTTTTAAGTGTATTACTTTTTAATTTAACAATGCTGAGCTAACATTTATTTTATTTTTGTTGTTGTGATTTTGATTCCTCCAAATTATAAGCATATAACATTTACAATTGAATAAAACATGTCCAATGTTAACATCTTATTCATAAATAAGGAATAGAACAATTTAGTCCAGTCAATATAGGGTCTTGACCTCGGCAAAATTGCAACATGGGAATTTCTTCGGAATTCTGTTCAGGAAACTCCACTGAACAACATAATAGAATAATAAATAGAAATCAAAGCTAGGGAAAGTGGTTTAATTTGCATTATAAGATAATTAGCTAATTTGCATATTTATGAATGTGGTCAGGGGTCATTTTCTATAGTACAATATTGATAAAGACGATAATTCTAGGGTAATTTGGAGCAAGGAATCAATTTACGGTGCTCATGTGCATGTGCCATATGGGCAACGCCCTAAAAGCCAAGATGGCTGCCCCTAATTTGCATATTTATGAATATTATTGGTTTTCAGTGGTTACAGCCTCTAATAAGCAATAATTCCAGATTAATATTTTGAATTCATGTTCTAAATACGTAGTGAATATAATTCAGATTAGTTGCCACCTTGGCAACCTCTATCAATGCATATAATTTGCATAATTTGTGTTATTTACATAATTGAGTATATTCCCCCAAATTGAGTATATTGGGAACCCGGATAGTTAAAATTACAAGTTATACCACTTTTCCAAGGTTTTGGGGGGCAACAAGTCCATATTTGTCGAGCCCACCGTAGGTGGAGGGGAGACTAAGGGATCCAAATTGCGTCCGTCCGTCCGTCCGTCCGTCCGTCCGTCTGTCCATGACACTTGCACATATTTGAATAACTTTCCAACCCTGCATCTATTTGTAACCAAACTTGATTGGTAGATGCCCTTCATTGGCCTCCATGATATTCTGGGGTCAAATGTCACATAAGTAGGTCAAAGGTCAAATGAGGGTCAATGTGAAGTTTTACCTGTAAGAGTCTATTAGGGTTGATAACTTTCTAACCCTGCATCTGTTTGTAACCAAACTTGATTGGTAGATGCCCTACATTGGCCTCCATGATATTCTTGGGTCAAAGGTCACATAAGTAGGTCAAAGGTCAAATGAGGTCAAGTGCGCGCAAGTGGGCGAGACACTTAACGGCTATATCGCCTTGTTTATACTTATTTCCGTAATAGCACCATGGCAACCTTCTTAAATCTAAGATGGCTGCTCCCCAAATTACACATGTAATGATACACGACTTCATTCTTTTGGTTATATTAGCCTGCGATATTATAATGTTTGGACTCTCAATTATTGGAATTTGCAATTGGATACTTGAATTTCAATGTAGTTGGTTGCTAACAGTAAAGAAATTATACTCTCATAAAATAAATGCCGTTAAAGTGGCAAATAGCATTATATCCCAAAGGCGCCCATCTTGGATTTATGTGGGTTGCCAAGGTGATACGTCGAATTAGGTATCATAAATGGATTTCCTGCCCCAAAAAACCTTGGAAAAGTGGTATTTCTCGTCTGTTTTACCTTCTGGGCTTACACTATCCACGATTTTACCTGATTTCTGGGAATATGCAAATTGTGCAAATAATCAAATTATGCTAATTATATGCATTGCTAGAGGTTGCCAAGGCGGGAAGCAAGCTGAAGTATCTTTAATACACATTTAGAACATGATTGAAGAAAAAAAAACTGTAATTATTGAAGCCACTGAAAAACGATAATATTCGTAAATATGCAAATTAGGAGTAGCCATCTTGGATTTCAGGGTTTTTCCCATGTGGCACTTGCAAACGAGCACCGGAAATGGATTCCTTGCCCCAAAATACCTTAGACTATTTGTTTTAATTACTAGTGTACTATTCCTAGATAGAACATGACCCCTGACCTAATTTTACAATTATGCAAACTGCTAATTATCTTTATAATGCAAGTTAAATCACTTTCCCAAGCTCCGATTTCTTAGGACTTTTTGTATGTTGTTCAAGGGAGTTTCCTGAACGAAATTTCGAAGGAAAGTCCCATGTTGCAATTTTGCCGAGGTTACCCTCTAATATTTGGTAGATTGACTGGACTTACAGTTTAATGAAAGATAAAGAAGAAATTATTATCTTACATTTAAAAATGTACAAATCAAGTGTATATTCAATTCACAGAACCCATGAAGTAAACATAATGGAGGTTATAACTTACATTTGTTCTCCTTCGAATAGCCTTTTGTTTTGAGCTTTGAAAGGCAGGAACTTTGATGATTGGCCCATTTCCCTCGCCAAAGCGTATGTCCAACAAGTCATCGTTATGGGTCATTTCTCAGAGTTGGCTGTAAAATGTTCAACCAAATTTGGCACAGAGGCTCTCTAGGCCATACTTCGACCAAAGGCATTGGTTACACGCCAAACGATGCTTGTGCTCCACCAGCAGTGGCGTAGCTACGGGGGGGGGGGGGGCACGGGGGGGCACGTGCCCCCCAATCGTTTGGCAAAAAAAAAAAAAAAAAAAAAAAGAAAATGACGACCCGACATGAAGCCAAATGTGTCTACAATGTATATTATTCATTATTATCACGTTTTATTTAATGTGTGATAATAATCATTATCAACGATAATAACCAAGAACATAACAGTCGTTCCCTAGTACTAGCAATAGCGCACCTATATCAGTTTGAAGAATCCTTCCAATATAGCGCCTTATGCAAATTTTCAGTCCCGTGCGCGAGGATCAACGCTCACCGCATTTCAGAAGACATAGAGCGCGTATAGGCCTAACAAACTTCCTAGCATGGTAAATCGTTTATCATACCAAGGGCCCTTTTAGGATCTTGAATCTGCCTCCCGCTTTTATAGATAATTTTGACGCCTTCATGCAGGCTATAAAGGCGCATAGCTGCACTACGTAGCCCTAAATGTCTAGGTAAAGACAAACTTCTTTTACTAATTTCTTCACTTCAAATGCACCCGTTCCATGATGCATAATCTAGGTATATTGTTGATGATCATGATTGAAGGAGCACCAGTCATCTTCTCCAGAGTCGATATCTGCATTAGTTGAGCATAGGCCTACTGAAACTAATTCAAGGGACCCGAGCATAGCTGTTTTTTTTTTTAGTTTGAAAAGGACTGTAAATCTTAATTTTTGCCGCGCGCTTCGCGCGCATATTCTGAAATACTGATATATATACGAAATGTATTAGACCCTCATCTATCATGTCTATAGCACACTATCATCGGAAAATAAAATAATTTGAAATAATATATCTTTTAGTAAATTCGGTCCATATGCGCTGAATGCAAATAAAATTGGAATATTATGTCCCCCACATTAGAAAGGGGAGGAGATTGTCCCCCTCCTTTGTCATTAAGTATGTTTGGCACCAAATCGCACAATTTCAGGCCCCAAAATACGAAAGCTCCCTACTGTGGGAGGGGGACATCCCCTCCCACACCCTCCCCCAATCGGTCGCTTCGCTTCCTCGCAATGTCTCCCCTCCACTTTTGCTTAGTTCCATTGGAGCTCAATGCCCTAGACTATATCGATGGCTCTATAGTATACAGGATCACGTGGATCCATCTCACGGGCTTAATCTTTCCTCGCTATTACCGTTTTAAAATACGTAACGAGTAGATTCACTATTATATACCATTTTAACACCCATGATTAAGACAATGATAAAGACAATAATGACCATACTTCTACAGTGATATTTTAAACACCAATTTCAAAAATTTCAAAAAAAGTTGGGAGGGGGTGAACCCCCTCCCACACCCTCCCCCAAATAAATGTAGACAAGCATACGGCGTGAGAGTATTTGAGTCTGGTGTGTGTGTACACGTAGGTTTGATTGTGTGTGTATACTTTATCATGAGGGAAATGATTTCTTTAATTCAGTATTATCATATTTCCTTCCAAGGTATGCACCAAATTGCATTATTTCAAGTAAAAAATTGCAAAAGCTCCCTACCGTGGGAGGGGGGACACCCCCCTCCCACACCCTCCCCCCCCCCCCCCCCTCGGGCGCTACGCGCCCTCGGGCTAGGTCGCTCCGCTCCCTCGCAGCTGTGCCCCCCCAATCACTTGACCCTCGCTACGGTAAATCTTGGTAAATCTTGGTTGCATGGTTTGGAGTGGACACTTGGTAGTTTGTCTTGCTCGGTGACCATGGTTGAGCGATCTATGATGTACAGTTTGGCGGAAGGCGTTGTTTCCATAGTGTCTTCCTCATAGACGGCGAAAGCTCCTTTTTGGCATTTCCGGTTTCCATGGCACAAGTTAAGAAATTTGCGATCATCTATCCTGGTGGTCAATCGTGGACGTCCTAGTGATTCCCGTAGCTTTAAATGACCCTCCTCTCGATGATGTCTGAGGATTCTACAGACCGTAGCCTGCGATGTTCCAACGAAATAGTGGACATTGCTTGTTGACACCCCTTCCTGGTGGAGCACAAGCATCGCTTGGCGTGTATCCAATGACGTTGGACGAAGTATGTCCTAGAGAGCCTCTGTGCCAATTTGGGTTGACAATTTTACAGCCAACTCTGAGAAATGACACATAATGATGACTTGTTGGACATACGCTTTGGAGAGAGAAAGGGGCCAATCATCAAAGGTCCTGCCTTTCAAAGGTTAAAACAAAAGGCTAAATTAATTAATGCAAATTCATGCAACCATTTATTTTACATTGGTAGAACATTTGGAAACATTATTTAAACAGTATTTTTAGTATAAAATGATTCATTAGGCGCAAAAAACAGGAAAAAGAATGAAGTTCGATCTAACAAAAAAAAAAAATTCCAACTTTATGACTAACAGTGTACAGTAATACAGTTATTATGTCCAACTGATAGGGTGTCTTTTCCAATGAAAAGGGATACCAAGAACAGTCATTTTGGTTGAGTAGTTTTTGTTTTAGGGCGCTGTGAGTGACACCATGTCAGGTTCCCTTTTTTGTAAATTTTTACCTAGTCGGTGCCCGATAGTTCGCACTTACTGCCCGCTATAGCGGAGCAATACGCGCGCCATTGTGTGCATTCAGCTGTGAAACGAAAGAATAGGCACAGTTGCGCAATGCTATAACGGGCAGTAAGTGCGAATTATCGGGCAATAACTCGGGTCAAAATTGACAAAAATGGGAACCCGACATGGTGTCACTCACGACGCCCTAAAACAAAAACTACTCAACCGAAATTACTGTTCTTGGTATCGTTTTTCATTGGAAAAGACACCCTATCCGATGGACGTAATAATGTTGTTGCTTTATTTTGGGAAGTGCCCCGTTCCCTTCTTTGGGGGGGGGGGGCACCCTGTATAAGGATTTATGAGGTTCCTACTCGTTTAATACGTTTTGTATGCATTCCTTTTCAGCATAAACTCGAAAAAAAGGGGGAAAATGTAAGCTAGGAATATTTCATAAGGTAATGAAGTCTAGTTCATTTTGAATAAGGATTAAAGGGACTTAGTAACATTGTCCAAATCCTCAAAATAAAATTTTAATTCTAGTGGTTCCCTTATACCTTGTTGTATTCATATTAACAATAAAATCATGGGACAGGTTTCGGTTTTTCAAATTTCCCTTTCGTTACAAAGATATGTATGATTGAAGTATTCAGATAAGAAAAACTCCGGGCGAGTTTTTCTTCCGTGTACAAAGTGAGTGCAGTGAGTTACTGAATATCACTTTGCATTTTCGCTCATTACTTGGCCATACAATGTCAATTTGACTTGAAATTTTCACACAATACCCTGTGGGCATATGAGATAACAACAATATACCTTGCATCAACCATTCATCAATTTTTTCACATGTCAACAAAGTTACTAGATCCCTTTAATGAAAGAGCAGTTTATCCTCTTTAATTTGATGTATCATTTATGCAAAATCATAACAAATACGATTTGTATAGGTGTAAACAGGTCGGTGTTTTCAAGCGTTTCGCCCGGCTAGTGCGGAGCCGGGCGCTCATACGTTGCATACCTGTACGGTAAATACGGGCGATTGTTTCGCAGTAGACTTATGACTGAACCAACCAACTCGATATATATTGTAATCTGTTTTTCGAAACGTGTTCTTCATCGCGTCTGCTTGTTTAGAAAAAAATTAGTGCATTCTGTTTTTATCCGTTTTTGATATTTTTACAACCACAAACACAAAGCCGTCATCACAAGAACAACCGACATCGGTGTGGTAATATACGAATTATTGACATCAGGACCAATACTTGTACTGACGATTTGGTGTTGGCATAAAACTAATAGGTATACACACTTATAATTATAACTCCGGCACCGTACGTTCTCGACCAGTTTACAACGTTGATCTATATACACGATGAATGTTAATATACTTAGCCCAGATACTCCAAGTTCGCCTCTGTGTTGCGGTACGAAAGATTTGCTCCCGAGTCAAGAGAATGATGCTGCGGTTGTGCCTGACAAGGTAACCATGGTGATAGACTGTGATGCGGGATTGGATGATGCCACGGCTCTCATGATGGCCCTTAGCCAACCCCATGTGGATGTCACGGCCATCACGTGCGTAACGGGGAATGTCAGCGTCGATAAAGTGGCCATCAACGTGCTCCGTGTCCTCAGAAAGTGCGACCGACTCAACGTAAGTTCTGGAGGCCCCTTTATCATTCTAGACAATTTATTATTTGAACATATATATACACATAATATAACTAAGAAAAAACTATGAACTTAATGTTTCTTATTAAGCAGTATTGAAGTGTGCCCATACTAGTATTTTACATTGCAAGTTTATTGCCACGCGACTTCATTCATTGCATGCTTACATTTACTGCCAAATGAAACAAAACTATTTGTTTACAAGACTTTCCATGATTATCCCTTAAAGGGGTAGTTTAGTTTTGGTATAGAGGGCGCTGCACGAAATAATATGTGTGTGACATAATAAAAAAACTGAGTGTAAAATTTGAGAGAGCATACAATTTTAATGGCAGAATAAATTTTATTTTATCAAAATCGGTTCAGAAACGGCTGAAATATTAATAAATATATCCGATCGGAATAAATCTGGGGCCCAGATGTATTCGATGATATTTAAAAATAATTTTAAATGCTTACACTTTTTCAAAAAATTTCAAAAGAGGTTTGTAAATAGTTGTAGATTGTTTTTTAATGGCTCTTTTGGAATTATAACAGGCTTTTTACTTAGTTGTTTTATATACCTTTTCTATACCTTTCGAGCATGGTGGAGTTATAACTATTAGTGTTTAATGTTATTGTGCAGGTTTTGGTTACTAAAGCTCAGCTTTCCCAAAACTGTACTACCCCTTTAAACTAATTCAACTAATCGTTTGCACCTTTCCATTACTACCATGAACTCTAAGTTGTCGCTTTTTAGATGTCAATGTTCAAACTTATAATGATAAAACATAATTATAAACCATATGAAGCTTGAGTGAAGAAATCCCAAAAGACTTGTCCATTATATTATTAGACGAATAAATGAAACTCTTGAATATTCGTCTGAACAGATTCCTGTGTACGTCGGTGCATCGTCGTGTATTCTTGGCGCTCCAGCAAAAGATGCATCGTCGTTCCACGGTGTAGACGGTCTAGGAGATATCTTCGATCCCGAACCTAGGCCAAGTCCAGGTCTCCTACAGTCCGAGCATGCAGTCATGGCACTGATCAGGATCGCAAGGGAAAGACCAAACCAGATCACACTGGTCACGATTGGACCGTTGACTAACGTTGCCTTGGCGACGCGATTGGACCCTAGCTTCACCAAGAACTTGAAGGAAATAGTCATCATGGGTGGGAACATCTATGGTGAGGAAGGTCATCTTTTCCATATTTCCTCCACCTCCTATTCCTCTTCATCCTGAACTTTCTTCTTCTTCTTCTTCTTCTCCTTCTTCTTCTTCTTCTTCTTCTTCTTCTTCTTCTTCTTCTTCTTCTTCTTCTTCTTCTTCTTCTTCTTCTTCTTCTTCTTCTTCTTCTTCTTCTTCTTCTTCTTCTTCTTCTTCTTCTTCTTCTTCTTCTTCTTCTTCTTCTTCTTCTTCTTCTTCTTCTTCTTCTTCTTCTTCTTCCTATTATTATTTGTATTATTATTATTATTGTTATTAGTACATGTAGTATTATAATTATTCCATTTCTTCTTCATCGCATTCCGTGTGTATGTGTGTGTGATTTGCGTATGTGTATAGTGTTTGATACTGTTGATAAATACGTTACGTCACTTCGTAGTAGTAGGCCTACGGAAGAAAAGGACCATGAAATCTTGAAATGGGCATATGATATCCAACAGTCATTCTTTAAAATAAAATGTGCATAACTACCTTCAGTCAAACCTGTCTAAAGCGACAGCTCAAGGAACCGGCGAAAAGTTGTCGCTATAGACAGGTGGTCGCATTATACAGGTTGGCGGCCAATTTACATTTTTGGTCGCACATTTACCAGTATGCACATGTGTAATTAATTGGCATCTGTACACACACGAGTCCATACTTTAATTTAGTATGTGTTGCATGCATAACCACTGCAAATATTGAAATTATATATTGGCATTATAGTTTAAATATTATTAAATGTTTGCATTAACTTTTTAAGTGAAATTAAAATGTATTATTTTACTCATCATGAGGGAATCAGCTACGCTTCCCAGGTCGAAATTCCCATAGAACTAACAACCATAGGAGAACAATAGAAACCCATAGCATAGGCCTATTGGTTTATATGGGTTTCAATAGGGAAAGTGGAACATGGGTTTTTATGGGTTTCTAAGGGATTCCTATGGGTTTCCTATGGGTTTTGATTATATGGGAATCTCGACCTGGCAATTGTCTATGGGTCCCATAGAAACCCATACAAACCCATAGGAAACTCATAGCAAACCCATTTAATATGATTGTCCTATGGGTTTATATGGGAATTTCGAATTGGGACTACTACTACTAGTACTACTCACTATACTACTATTATTACTACTACTACTACTACAACTCCTACTACTACTACTACTCCTACTACTACTAATACTACTACTTCTATACTATTACTGCTGTTACAACTTCTACTGCTACTTTTACTAATACTGCTTGTATCCACTTAGATTAGTTATACCCATTTATAATATTTGAAAGAAAAAATTGTTAATAAAATACCCAAAGGGGTATAGTCAATGGTTTTAGTGATACCTACCACATATTTTCTGCCTTCTATTTGATTACAAACGTGAATTATATACAAATTGTATGGGTTTTGTCCATTTCTTCCATGTACATAAAGTTATGGGTTTTATATACATTTTGTTAATACAAAATGTGTTGATTTTTTTCTCTGTAAGCTGTGATTATATCATAGACAGGTCTCCCCAGTTCCTAGTGTAATTTGTCTTAACACTTTGATTCTTGGTGAGAGTTGCCAAGTAGCATAAAACTCTGTTGGAAAAGCAAACAATATTTGGATGCTGACTGCCTGTGCTTTGGCAGTATATCAGGATAGAGTCTATCTTCACCTGGTCTTACTTATTTGATAATAGCGCTTGACTGTCACTTGGCAACTATAATCAATGATTAATTTACTCATAAACAAGCCCCACAAAGAATGGAACGTCATTTTTATGATATAGTCACTACTTGCAGAAAAAAATCTTAAAATGTTCCACTATGCATTGAAAACGTGTGCAACCCATGCCTTCTTATGGTACAATTCCATGTAAATATTCATGAAATTCTTGTTTTCTTCCAATTCAAGGCATCAAATCTGTTGTAGGCATTCCTAATCCCATTGACTATACCCCCTTTAATATTTTATTAACTTTTTGTTTCTTTAAAATGTAATTAAAGTGACAAAATAGTGTAAAACATTTGAAAAAATTAGCAAAAAGTGCTTGGTCTAATAATTGTTTCCAAGGCTGTATGTTTGTATTTCATGTATTTATTTATTTATCTCTTTGTTCCATTTGTACAATATTACTTTTCATGGTAACGTAATGTTTACCAAAACTGCGCCTGATGAGATAAATTGAATTTGTTCAAAGTAATAATTGAAAAAAAAACATTACAAGGTCTTGTAATACTAGATACAGTACTGTTGCACGTTTGATGTGATCATACACGACTCCGTCTAGTTCTTGAATCGGATCACTGCTCACGAGTTGAAGGCTATATCCATTGCATTGTCCCGTTTCTATTTTTGTCATGATAACAATTAAGCATCAAAAATTAAAGCATGGTCGTGCGTGATACCACAGCCCGATTTCAAAGGTGGATGTGAAAGGTTGAGTAAATATTATTATTATTATTATTATTATTATTATTATTTATTCGACCAAAATGCATAATACAATGTAAAATACAACACAGCACATAATACAAAAATACAGGTTACAAAAGAAAATAGTGAGGAGCAGTATGTGGGCCAGGGTTCACAAAAGTAAAGTACATTACTGTTGCCCTATACATCCCTAGGGCATGTGAACCCTCCTCACACAATGGCTCCAGCATTACGGAACATAAATAACAATAATTTTATACGAAGATGGTTTAAAAATTATTTATCAACGTCCAAATATAGCTAAATTATCTTAACCACATTGAAATAGAGATTAAATTGATGAAATGATTATATCAATTAATGTGGCTCATATTTATATGGATATAAGGAACATATGTTATACTTATGTATGAGTTATACAAAGAAAACATGCTTTGCTATACATGTTTCGCGGTAATAAAGGCATTGGACATTATTATTACCGCTCCATCGACTATTTATGATAAGACCCAGACCGTGTAAAATGGTAAGGAACAATACTAACGCGAAGTTGCATATTAAAGGGATCTGGTAACTTTGCAAAAAGTGATGAGTGGTTGATACAATGTATATTGGTGTTATCTAATATGTCCACTGGGTGTTGTGTGAAAATTTCAAGTTAAATGGACTTTATATGGCCGAGTAATGAGCAAAAATGCAAAGCGACATTCACTAACTCATTGCACTCACTTTGTACACGGTTCTGACGATCCGTTGGATAATTTGACATCTGAACACTTCAATCGTAAATATCTTTTTAACGAAAGGGAAATTTGAAACACCGAAACCTGTCCCATGTTTTTTTTTAATAAGAATACAACAAGGTATGAGGGAACCGCTAGAATTTCAATTGGATTTTGAGGATTTGGACAATGTTACTAAGTCCATTTAAATAATTGCAACTTAAAGGGTACCACCAGACAGAGATTTAGCTCTCTTAC
>JBAMJV010005108.1:0-122846 GCA_037951105.1 Echinarachnius parma | reverse complement strand
ATCCGTCTCTGCATTCGTGTTGTCATAAATAATCAAAGAGGAGGGGATTCATTGGTATTATTACTGAAGGAGAGGGGTTTCATGGGTATGTCTTTATGTTTCCATCTTTAGGTGGACGCCATGGAGCGGATAAGAGAGAGGAATAATGTTCTGGTTCAGGCCAAGTTCAAACAGAGGTGAGGAGGTGTTAGGAAAACACAATAAACTGGCGATGGAGGAGAAGGAAATACGAATTGGAGCAGGACTTGGTGTGAATTCGATTTAGAGAGATGGTATTGCGATGTTTGAGGTACATGGGAGGTAAATGATGTAAAGGTGGTTCGGGTTCGTGTAAATCAGACGAGCGATGCAATCTTGCAAACGACTTGCGCTTCCGTGCAAAATACGCACAAGTGCGCACAAAATTAGTCTAGTTTATATACCCAGTGGTGCATCAAGTACATTACGAACAATGTCATCTTCATCCCCACTTTTAACATTTTCACGCTTGTCTAGACATCTTATAATGTCTGGGTTGCGTTTGCCTATTAAAAAAGGCAATACTTCCCAGAGATCTAACCACGAAGAATAATGAGAGTAACGAGAGTTCGTTTTCGTTTGATAAATATGGTGATATTGGTACTGCAAACGTTGTTATTTTCGCGCGATTAATATTTCGCACTGAGCGACACAAAAACACATTCGCGGGTTTTTAATTTCGCGGCAGAGCAAGGGTTCACACGCATTGCAAATCGCGCATTTATATTCGCGGGTTTCAATAGCCGTATTCACACGATGAAAGCCAAGTTCTTAAGAATTCAATTCTTAAGAATTGCAATTCTTAAGAACTTCAAAATGTGTGTTCAAACGATGCCAATTCTCGAGAGTTGCAATTCTTAAGAATTAAAACCGGAAGTAGTGTGCGCGCCTTTCTCATTTGAGGTCACGCGCACTCACTTGACTTGTTTTCACACCGGAAGCATATCTCGGTCATAAGGTCAACCCAAACCACGAGTCTCGAATCTGATTGTGTTCAGACGGTAACAAAAATAGACTGCGCGCAGTCGCGCGCTTATCGCGCGCTCATTCTGCGCAAAATCTTACAAGTATCTTGTGGTTATCTTGTGGTTTGCAAACCACAAGATAACCACAAGATAACCACGAGATTGCGCATATTCTGCAGTGCGCGCAATCTCGTGGTTTGGAAACCACAAGATAACCACGAGTTTTGCGTGTTCAAACGAGCGCTAACCACAAGATATTCTTAAGAATTGCAAACCACAAGATAACCACAAGATAACCACGAGATTGGCTTTTATCGTCTGAATGCAGCTAATATTCGCAATTTTTGCTCTGAATCTGGCCTATATTTCCAAGAATGCAATTCCAGGACATTATTATAACATTATGTATAAAACACTGTCCTCGATCTTGTCTAGACACGTAGGAGCCCGATAATGATGCCGTATGTCTGCACTCTGCATACGTACAGTATATCGTTTGGTTACCATTAATCGAAGAGGAGGGAAGGGTTTGGTTTGATATTATAATAATAATTTTTTTCGGGATGGATTAATCTTTGGAAACAATGACACGATTGGGGACAAACATAATGTCCCGGTTCAGTCTCAGTTCAAACAGAGGTGAGGGGGTGATTCCGAAAGCATGCAAACTAGCGATGAAGACGGATGAATAAGAAATGGGAGAAAGACATCAGACAAATGTGTATTTTCTTAAAGTGAAACTAGGGGAAACCAGTAAAGTGTCTAACTCCACGAAATTCTCTTCTACCGTGTTGTTTGGCTTATGGTAAGAGAAGAATAAAATAGGGTTAGATTTTTTTTAATGCCCTTTTAGTATGACGATATCTATCATTGATAATCATTCAGCTCAAGAGCGTCAATGAACGGTCATAAACCTCATACACGTTATACAGTAATTCGTTGTAAAAGCTGACGCAAATTTTCGTTTTTTTAACCAGGAAAGCAGTGTTCTTTTTCAATGAAACTTTCACACATCATTCGGACATATCTTACAATGATTTTGGTATAGGATTTAAGTCTCAAACGTAATTTTGGGCAATAACTGACACTTTACAGGTGCACCTTTAATATCCGATTTGATGTGAATTCGTTTTGAAGAGGAGGGAGCCGGGTTGCTGAAGATGTATGATAATATAATTGTCTAGACACTTTAATGATCTTCAGTTTGTATTATTGTCTCCAGAATAACCACTCAGACATTGCATACTTTGGTAATCAAGAAGATTTCTTAGCTTAAAGATATGCCCGAGTATTGGTTCTTGTTGAACAGTTAGTTGTGAGGTTTTTTTGCTTGGGGTTTAATCCTCGTTCGGAGTACACTTAGTATGAACTTCTGAAATTCCGATTTCGAACATTATTTTGTCCTTCTCACATGGGGGCAAGCGAGTATAGGCTACATAACTACGGGCTCTGATATCTACCTTTCACAGATCGCATATAGCCGCATTCCGTCTTTCGTCAAACCCACACAAATTGCAATGCGTCGCTATTGAATAACATTTAGTACGGTAACGGCCGGTTCAACGCAGCAGAATTTGCACGAAACGGCGGAAATTCGTGCGCATCGATTAGTATAGTATAACGGCTGAAAAGCAGTGTTCTTATCGCAGCCCAATAGTGTTTATTAGATCTTGAATGTTACTTTTATTTTCGATTTTGACAAGTATTTAGACTGTATCATGCAATTATACAAATCTTTAATTTGATATTTCAACAATATTTCTTCACCTTCAAGGCTGCACAGCATTTTAATTTGCAAATGTACAAGCCTCGACGTATATCTTTAAATGAAATCCAGGGAGATTTCAAATAAAAGGTGATTGGGGATTGAGCGAGTTCATCGATCTGATTGTGCTATTTTTTGTGTCAACGCAAATTTATTTTTTATTGGCACGTTTAATGTTCGCACACTTCAGGGTGTATTTTGAATCGTTCCAACACTTATTCGAAACGTATGAAAGGTAGGATAATGGATTATCTTTATCTGTTAAGATCCGCAAGGATAATAATTTCCCCCCAAAACTTCATCATATTGATATTGTCAGTATACATCCTCGTCTTGATTAACTAAATTAAACATTGTCCTTGACAATATGAAAAAGTAGGACATAATAAAACAAAATAAAACGAATTGATCGGAATTCGAATAGAAGACGTGGGAGCAGGTTGTTGCTGTTGGCCTTCTTCTTATTACGTGTATTATTATTAAAATGGCTTCGCATTCAATTTAGAATATTCTACGCAAAAAAAATACTTTTTACCTTTCACATTCTAAAAACACATTATCATTTTCGGGGGGGGGGGGGGGGGGGGGCAAAGTGGGGTATCACATTAAGTTAAAAGGTCCGTCTAGAAACCTTGAAACTCGGATGAGGAAAATGTTTAATTTCAGTTATGGTTCAAATGGCGGTTATGAGGTTTTTACAAAAACTTACAAAGGAAAGTCGATGGGGGTAGGACGCGTAAATATAGTAAGAGATAAATCACCTTGATGTGGATTAGATTTGAAGATTAGGGAATATCGATGTTGGAGGTACAGTTCCTAATGTTACCATGTCCATGCCTTTCTAGACGTCTTTAAATGGAAAGTATATGTAACAACGATGTTAGAGATACAGTGCCTTATATTAGCATGCTTATCTAGACGTCCTTAAATCGATTTAGTAAAGGAAATATGTCTGGGCTTAGTTCAAGTTCAAATTGAGGTGATCAGGGACAGCGAAAACAGAGGACAAATTAAATCAAAATGAATAGGAAATCAAGCCAATTCTGTTAAGATGTTCACGTAGACATCTTTAAATGGTTAAATGGACGAGTAAAGAAATATCCAGCTTTGGTTCAAGTTCAAGTTAAGGTGATGAGGCGTCGCCAAATATGATACATTAGCCATTACAGCTGGGTAAACACAGCAAAGGGAGTACAAGGAATCCATGTATCAGCCTATTAATGTGAATGTCGGTCAGTGAGAAAGGGTATCTGCTAACTGCCACAGTATGTTACACTTTTGTACCTGGAAAATCCTGGGATTTAAAAAAGGTACAAGAAATGTCCGGGTTGGTTCAGTAATAGTTCAGTCTAAAGCCCGGCGCAGACAGAGCCGACTCGACCCGATTCGACCGGTTTTCAGTCTGATCGGCTCTGTGTGCATTGCCTCACGACTCCGATTTTGCCAGTCGGAAGCCAACCGGGCCTGATTCAACATGTTGAATTAGCCGCGACTGAATCGAAACCGACTGTGGCTTTCAGTCAAGTCGGGTCGGATCGGGTTGAGTCGGCTCTGTCTGCGCCGGGCTTAAGTTTAATATGGCCATGCATGTGGGGATGCATGTAGAAGGTGGTCCCCACATTCGTAAATGGGCTAATTTGTGAACTGAGCCAGTTTGTATTTCGCACCGTGAGCAACGGGGTGCGCAATACGTTCGCAAGATGGCACCACCATGCGTCTGATTTACGAATCCCATCCACCTTTTAAAATAAAAGTGAGGCGATGAATTACAGTAGACCGAAATACCGAGAAGATACTGAGGAAATCGGTACATAACGAGATAATAATAAGACAGGAGTGTTACACAGTAAGAGGAGGGAATAGCGGATGGATCACTGTTTGATCCTCGTCTGTCTTGACAACTTTATTATATGAAGAAGATGCTTCCTAATAATGTTCTGTGTCAATCTACGTTAAAAAGGAGATGGTGAATTATTACAGCCGGCTAAAATAACACGATTATATAAGTTATAAAGACACTGGTAAAATACACGGTATATGTAACAAAATACGCATATTTTTATCACCAAAGTTTATGTCAATTTGCGTCTAACATGAGGACAAGGTTTGATATCATTACTGGATGCACTGGCGTAAATCTGTCCGGAAAACACAATGCATTGGGGGGTCGAGCAATTGTTCACAAACGGTTTGTGAACAATTGCTCGACCCCCCAATGCATTGTGTTTTCCGGACAGATTTACGCCAGTGACTGGATGTAACCATGCCCGTTCAAAAAAAGAATATTAGAATCGATGAGATAATGTTCAAATTAAGTCTAAAAGGGAAGAAAGCAAGGATTATAACAACGGGTTACCCAGTCTATCGGAATGAGTCGTGTGTCGCAGTGGGTCTTCAATGCGCACGGCCCTAAATTCGATCAATATTCTCGGGTCAAAAGTTAAACTCAGCGGTGTTCGACAAAACTTATCCGTAAATCCTAGCCTAACGGCCACGTATTAAGGCAACATTAGGAAAAGAGAAACACCTCGTAAACCAAGGGCCTCGATATATGCGCCACAAAGCATCAGGAGAGCCCAGGCAAGGCACGAAATCGCCACGTCAAATTCGGCTTGCAACGAATAGTCACGTATCACGTAGCACGTATCACGTTCACATTGTGCGCTATTTCGTAAAACAGGTGACTCTAATTTACGAAGAGTAGGGCCTACCATTCGTTGTTTTCCACGCCGGTAAAACACGAATAATCGCGCTTACCAAAACGTGACGTGAGTGTTTAATCAAGATTTTTAAAATTACAAGCGCTTGTTAAAAGACTAGACAAACATGCACAAAAGGGTTAACAAATGTCGACGAAAATGCCGAAACCCCTCATCAAATCATTTCAATCATTATGTTTATGATATTTCTGTGCATAATTCAGAGTAATCTGAGACAATAATATGCAGTTCTGTCATTTAGTAAATATACAACCATACATTTGCATTATTTCTCCTGTTATTAGAATAATTCTAAAGACGTGTCACGAGTGTCGTGCGTGAATTTTGACAAATGTTGACTTGCAGCTGAACGCTGCTATACGCAGCGGACCATTCACTCCGCATTACGCCAGAAGTTGCCGCGATCTTAGTATGCGCGTGATCGTTAACGGCGTTGTATGTGCATGCATGTGAAAGTGAGTGAGTGAGTGAGTGATCAGTGACAAACAAAGACTGAACTAATTAATGTATAATTACGGTGATTGAATCTAGTCAATCTATCAATCAATCATTCAATCTAACAATCAATCAATCATAAATCAATAAATCAATCAATCAATCAATCAATCAATCAATCAATCAATCAATCAATCAATTAAATTATTTGACATCCGAACTAGCTACTTGTAGTAATTGGTATAGGCAGGACTGCACTGGTTCTCGGTTGAATTTAAACCGAGAATTAGTCTCTTCTCAACGACAATTTACATTATTTTTTTTAAAAGCAAGCGCCAATTTACGTGAGCTTTCGTGGATTGCATATAGTATATCAACAAATTGTTGGGTCACGTAACCCAACACTTCGTAGACATAGACCCCGTTTACAGTGAAAAAAAGGCCGGGCCGAGACGTGTCTCGGCCCGGCCTTTTCTTCACTGTAAACGCTCAAAAGGCCAAATGCGGGGCCAAAAGTGGCCGCGCATTTGGCCCTGCTCTGGAGGTAGTCTCGGCCGCGGCCGAGACGCGTCTCGGCCCCACTTTTTCTCACTGTAAACGCACGCAGGGCCAAATGCGGTACCAAATTGGGAAAACAATTCATTGCAAATAACGCGCCTTTGTTCTGTGACCCCGGCGTGCCTCCAAAATAATGGTTTGTTTACTGTGTTTGTTTACATGCAGAGCGCCGCTACGACAAGATATTGAAATTGCATTCATGACATACTCTCTTTATATTATGTATACGAATGGAATTTGAAGGTTGGATAATCGAATCGAAGTTGAAATGCTTTCGGGGACTTCAAACACTTCTAATAATTCATTTCACCGTTCTGCGTTCTTGTCCGTTACAAACATGACATTCCTTTCTATAATTACATATGAAAATTAATTATTGAATGATCGAAGTTGAAATATTTGTGTAAATTGTAGGCTCTTCTGAATTAGGATTTCTTCGCAATTCTCTAATATAATTTAAAAGTGCACCTGTAAAGTGTCAGATATTGCCCAAAATGACATTTGAGACTAACCCTGGTTAAAAAAACGAAAATATGCGTCAGCTTTTACAACGAATTACTGTATGACTCTATGAAGTTTATAACCGTTCATTAACGCTCTTGAGCTGAATGATAGATATCGTCATACTAAAGGGGCATTTGAAAAAATCTAGCCCTATTTTATTCTTCTCTTACCATAAGCTAAACAACTCGGTAGAAGAGAAACGAGGAAGCTCCAGGTAATTTTTGTGGAGTTAGACACTTTACAGGCATCCCTTTAAATACCCGACATGTGATATACCTGTGTTACTTTTTCATCTTGTACAGATTGCTTGTAGAATGTTCCAAGTTGAAATGCTTCTTCTAACAGTTAATTTTGTTGAAGTGCTTTATTGTACGTTATATGCATGACATACCTTTTTATAATTACTGATAGAAAACATAGTGATTGAATGATCGAACCTGAATAATGTTGTAAATTGTAGACATTTCTAACAATTGTATTTCATTGTAATGATATGTGACATACCCCTCTTGTACGGATGAATGGCTGGTTGAATTTTCGAAGTTGAAGTTGGATGGCTTTTGGAGACACTTGTCATTACTTCTAATGATTAATTTCATTTAAGTGCCTTTTGTCATTCCAATGCATGACGTACCTATCGAAGTACAGATGAAGTACAGATACACATTACTGATTGACGATCGAAGCTGTTAAAACAACAACTTTGAGACAATTATCTTGGTTGATTTTTGTTGTTGCAATGCTCTTTTTGTGCACGTCATTCCTGAATATGTTCAATCACGGATCACGTGGACCATGTTGACGCAAACCCTTAAAGCTACCATAGGGTATTTGTATTTGAGCTATTTATGTTCATTCAGACATAAATGGACTTGAAACTATTGTAACTTGTGAATCATACATTAAATAATAATTATGATAATAATAATAGATATTTGTATAGAGCGCAAATGCAATGAGCCTCTAAGCGATATTATTATTACCCCGGTCAACATATACATACTTCAATCATTCCTGCACGCAAAGTACACATTTGAAATCATTATTTAGGCTATCGTTTATGTTGTTGTAATATGTACAACATTCTTATGACAATCAAATATGGTATAATGAATCAGAATGTTGCACAAGGCTTACACTCGGCAGTGTTCAATACTTGCTTAGACGTTGGAAAATTTACCAAAATCACACCAAAATGCAGGCAAATTACTGGACCTATATACTAGGCGAATCAAGCTCAGTTTAAAATCCAAAACGAGCACAATTTTACTCTAAGATGGAGTGTAAACAAACAAAACACTCAGAAACAACGTCTAAGACAGAACCAGCACTCAAGTATGTATTTAAATGGCAAAGAATCTGTATTTTTAACCGCACTCATCATTTCAATTGCAATTGATATGACATTGACAGTCTTGAAATACACATCGTAACGCGACACTTCTACTGAAGGACTGTTGGCAAGCATTGTTTTCATTCTTACTTTCGTCTAATTATTACGTCACAACTCACAAGTCAAGATCCTTGTTACTACGATACAGAAGTGCCAATCGTGAGAGAAGATAAATCACATTTCATTGCGAAAAAAACCCAAAGTTATATCTAGCCGTTTGACTTTCATCGTCGTGAAACTAATTTACGCCCACAAAGCAACATTAGTCTGCTTTATATATAGTCCAGTCAATCTTTGCAAATATTAGGGGGTAACCTCGGCAAAATTGCAACATGGGATTTTTCTTCGAAATTTTGTTCAGGAAACTCCCCTGAACAACATACTAAAAGTCCTAAGAAATCGAAGCTGGGGAAAGTGGTTTAATTTGCATAATTGTGAATGAAGGTCAGGGGTCATTTTCTATCTAGGAATAGTACACTAGTATTTAAAACAAATATTCTAAGGTATTTTGGGGCAAGGAATCCATTTCCGGTGCTCGTTTGCAAGTGCCATATGGGCAAAACCCTGAAATCCAAGATGGCTGCTCCTAATTTGCATATTTATGAATATTATTGGTTTTCAGTGGCTACAGCCTCTAATAAGCAATAATTACAGTTTTTTCTTCAATCATGTTCTAAATGTGTATTAAAGATACTTCAGCTTGGTTGGCAACCTCTAGTAATGCATATACTTAGCATAATTCGATTTTTTTCACAATTTGCATATTCCCAGAAATCAAGTAAAATCGTGGATAGTGTAAACCCAGAAGGTAAAAAAGACGAGAAATACCACTTTTCCAAGGTTTTGGGGGGCAGGAAATCCATTTATGATACCTAATTCGACGTTTCACCTTGGCAACCCACATAAATCCAAGATGGCCGCCTTTGGCATTTTAAAGGAGATAATTCTATTTGCCACTTTAACAGCATTTATTTTATGAGAGTATAATTTTTGTACTGTTAGCAACCAACTACATTGAAATTTAAGTATTCTAATTGCTAATTCCAATAATTGAGAGTCCAAATATTGTAATATCGTTCTAATATAACCAAAAGAATGAAGTCGTGTATCATTACATGTGTAATTTGGGGAGCAGCCATTTTGGATTTAAGAAGGTTGCCATGGTGCTATATGGAAATAAGTATAAAAAATGGACTTGTCGCCCCCAAAAACCTTGGAAAAGTGGTATAACTTGTCATTTTTACTTTCCGGGTTCCCAATATACTCAATTTGGGGGAATATGCAAATTAGGTAAATAACCCAATTATGCAAATTATATGCATTGCTAGAGGTTGCCAAGGTGGCAACTAATCTGAAATATCTTCACTACATATTTAGAACATGAATGAAAAATAATAATCTGGAATTATTGCTTATTAGAGGCTGTAACCACTGAAAACCAATAATATTCATAAATATGCAAATTAGGGGCAGGCATCTTGGTTTTTAGGGCGTTGCCTATACGGCACATGCTAATGAGCACCGTTAATGAATTCCTTGCCCTAAATTACCCTAGAATAATCGTTTTTTAAATCAATATTGTACTATTCCTAGATAGAAAATGACTCATGACAACATTTCAGAAATATGCAAATTAGCTAATTATCTTTATAATGCAAATTAAACCACTTTGCCTAGCTTCGATTTCTTAGGACTTTTATTATGTTGTTCAGGGGAGTTTCCTGAACAGAATTCCGAAGAAAATTCCCATGTTGCAATTTTGCCGAGGTCAAGACCCTACCTATTGACTGGACTAAAAGGGTTGATTGGTTAGTTGGGTATTTTTTTGTTTTTGTTTTTGTTACAGACTCGTTTAATCAGTTATGATTATTTACGACTGGGGCCGCCGTTTGCCGTCACCATCCCCCAAAAAACAAAAAGTTTGGAAAGTCTTTTTGAGCCACCTATTTCTCATTTATTTGAGACCTGTAAGGTATCATTTTATGCACTAGTAGATAAACTAATATTCTCCTCTCTATTAAAAATGTTTACAAGTGGGCCTCAAACAGAATGTGCCAAATTGACAATTATCTGTGTCATATTGATTCTGGTGCTATAGGACGAATCAATGAATGGGTGAATGGGTGAATGAATGAATGAATGAATGAGTGTACTGCATTAGAGCAATGGCAAATTTGGGCACATTTTGTTTGAGACCCACCTGTAAACAAAGGGGAGGTACTCAGCCATAAAGCAAGTGATTGTTTCAAAATGTGTCATCTTAGAGAGGAGGAAATTAGCTAATACGCTGATGCATAAAAGGATACAAACATGTCTTCAATAAATAATGAGAATTAGGTGGCTGAACATACTTTCCAAACTTTTTGTGTGGAGTTTAGCATATTTTTCCAAAAACCCCCTCAGAAATAGATGTATCAACTCATAAATACATATTACAACGGGATAATAAACTGTTGAATATCACGCATGAGTGATTGAAAACCCGAATCGTGTTAATATTATCCCCACTCTGGTTTTTGACATGTAAAGCCCGGCGCAGACAGAGCCGACTCGACCCGATCCGACTGGTTTCAATCAGGCTAGAGTTGGGCCCGGTCGATCGGATCCGTTTCATCGTGTTGAATCGGCCCCAACTGGCATCCGTATGTCTCTCTACTGGCAAAATGTGTGTCGCGAGACACTGAAAACTGCGCAGATCCGACTGAAAACCAGTCGGATCGGGTCGAGTCGGCTCTGTCTGCAGAGGGCTTTAGTGTCGTAAGTGCGCTTCTTCATTTCGAAGGATAAAGAAGAAAATCGTTTCTGATGGAGACGTGTTACTGTTATAGCCTCTGGTATCTTTATCACATTTTCGATCGCGGGGGTGGTAAAACTGACAAAAAAATTAAGTCGTTGCATACGGAAGGATTTTTCTTTATTAAAAGTCCATATCCTTTGTTGACGATACACTATATATATTTCCTTGGATCATTATAATTATAATGAATATTCCCATGCATTTTGTAAGGACAGAAGAATAACACAAATCATTCAAAATTAACTATAGATGAGTGTGGGGGCGGACTTTCAAATTGATGATAAACGAAAAATGTTTCTTTATTTATGAGTGCGTTTATATAGTGGTGACGTTTTAAGACGTTCTTCGACTCTCAACCGTATTTTTGAGCCAGTGGAATGAAATATTCTATGAATTCTGCATTATCTTTTGGCTTTTTGGCATTATGACGTTATTATAGTGTACGCACATTAATCAACCGTGTATCTTGGAATTGATGGATGTCGATGATTTGATGGATTTGAAACGGAGAGGTTGGAACTGGAACCGTAACCGATGGGTATACCTCAGCACGTTCAGTAGCATACTTTAAGGGGTAAGGGGTTGGGGCACGGAACACGCTCCCCCCCCCCCCCCCCCCCCCTCTCAATTAATTTGACAGACTTTCAGTAAAACTTTCATGGGTACTAACAAGAAAATAATTACATACATAAATAAAGTGTACTCTGAATAAATTGGGTATACCCTTCCTCCCGAATCTCATCCTATACTTCACCTCTTAAAGTGTGTATAGTGCAATTGAAACATTGGTGCTTATTGATATCGCCTTTTCGATTAACCCAATATCAGTCGCGGCATTGTTTAAAAATTGCAATCCAACCACATGCAATAAGTACTCAATGGATCAATCGCAAACTTACGCTTGCTATCAACGCAATGTTTTATCTGACCAGTGTATCTGCATTTGGACTCAAAATTGCGTTTATATCATTCATTCGTTTATTTTCCCCATTATATTCATGTAAATAAACTATTTATTTTGTTATGTACTCATTGAATTATTCGTTTATTCTGTATTATTATCAGTGCTATTTTGATGATTATTATTGTTAAACGATGGTCGTAATTTGTTGTATTTTGGGATTTTTATATGCACTTTTTTGTTTAAAAAGTTTAAAGATTCAGCAATTCAATTTTACCAAATTTATACACATAAATTACCAGCAAATTTAAATCTATAGAAGCCCATATTTTGTGTTTTGATTCAAGTCTTTGTGATCCACATCATCTGATATTTAATTGTCAGAGACCAATACCACACTCCTTGGCACCCTGAAATGAAATGACCTCCATATTGACCAACACCAATATTCGACAGGAAGACTAATAAAAGTACCAGAAACGGTTAATTTTAATAGAAGCCTATGTGTTGTTTTGTATGCAAGTCTGTATGATGTTCATCTATCATAGACCAAACCCTAATTTGCTCACTGAATTGATCCCGATATTGACCAATATTAGAAAGACTAACATAATATGTTGTAAATACAAAAAGGACCAGAAACGGTTAATTAAGAATTTCATGTTCTGTTTTTATATGCAAATCTCTATATACGATCCACATAATTTATGTTCATCTGTCATCGAACAACATCACACTCCATGGCTCCCTACAATTAACCCGACATTGACCGATATTAGAAAGGTTAAAAACATCTTACAACAACTACCAGAAACGTAGCCCATGTTTTGTTTTAATTATATGCAAGTCTCTATACATGATCATCTATGTTCACCTATCAAAGACCAACATCACACTCCATGGCTTTCTGAAATGACCATAATATTGACCGATATTAGAAAGACTAACATACTTATCATACAATAAGTACCAGAAACGTTAATTTAGAAAGAGGCCATGTTTTGTTTTATATTCAAGTCTATATGGTCATCTGTTCATCTATCATGGACCAAAATCACAAGCCGTGGCTACCTAAAATTACCCCGATATCGACAGATATTAGAATGTGTTAAACATCTTATAAAAAACTACCAGAAGCGTTAATTTAGAAGCCCATGGTATGTTTTATATGTAAGTCTATATACAAATGATCCACATACCAACATCACACTCCATGGCTCTCTGAAATCACACTATGACCGATATTAGGAAAACTAATATTTCTTTAATACAAAAGTTACAGAAACGTTAACTTAGAAAGCGGCCATGTGTTGTTCTATATGCAAGTATTTATGGTCCACATCATCTGTTCATGCACGAATATAGGCTCATGGTTCATCTATCAAAGACCAACATCCCCGGGGGGGGGGGGGGGAGGGGGTGGGGGCACTTGAATTATTTTTTGACGGGGGTGTGCCGCACGGAACTCTGAAATGGGGGTCTGAAGAGCTGACTACAAGCACAAAATATAGGGTCTTTGGAGCTATACAAAAACCCCGAAACGGTAGTTAAGGGGTCTAAGGAGCAGACTAAAACTACAAAATACATAGACTTGGAGCTACCAAAGACATACGGAAACCCTCAAAAAGGCTAAAATGGTGGTCCAAGGAGCCGAACTAGAAGAAGAATAATGGACTTGGCGCTACTCAACTACCTAGCCAAGTCATTCCGGGGGTCTATGGATCGGCAATTTTTGAAAATCGGGTATCTTTAGAGCTGCGATCGGGTGTGAAAACGGGGTTCTTTTAAGCAGCACATGCCCGTCTTACATTATACATGAGTGCCCTCCCCACCCCCCCCCCCCCCCCCCCCCCCCTCCGGCCAACATCACACTACATGTACTTGGCTCCTTGAAATGACCCGGATTTGACTGACATCAGAAAGACGAGGCCAAAAAATCAGCCAATGTTCCGAGGGTTGTTACACGGAGACTGCGTCTGGTTCCACACCCACTATGACGTCATATATTTTAAAGGGAAACCCATAACGAGTTGGTTTTTGCTGACTACAGAAAGACTACATAAAGACCTACTTCCCCTCAACTCCTCTCCACCCATGCCTAGTTGTGTATTCATTATTCATTCATTTTATGCGGGGGTACGTGTTGCTGTGGCCTTGTTCGCAATCCCATTGCTTGTTCCATTTAACTCATACGCTGCTAAAGCTACACTTTTGCGTAATATTACACGTTATGTGGATGTCATGTATGGAGCAGCAGTGTGTTACTTTTTGCATCGCATAAAAGCCCTGGGAGCTACCGAAGCCCGCTGTGTAAATTCCACAAACCATCGACCTTGTATTATTATCACAATTCCAATCATGTCTACAAGCGTAGCATGCATGGGTGAACAAAAACGGGGAGCGTAAAGGGGCCCGTGGAATCGCCGCAAGGGGGGGAGGGGGTGGGTGGTATAACATTGCAGCATTTGTCCAATATAAATACGGTGTAACATCTACCCCCTTCACCCGCAAAAGGGGAAGATGCAGTAGGTTGTGGACTGGAAAAGGATAATATTGTCAATCAGAGAGATGGGGTTTGCTTATTCTTGCCCCCCCCCCCCCCCCCTCTCCAGAAAGGGATAAGGGGCATCGGAACTTGGTATTAAAGGGTATATGGAATAATTGTAACAAGGGTTTAGTTTGCCATTTATTGCCCCTCCCCTCCCTCCCCACGCAAGGGATGGCGGGGCAGTGGGAGACTAGACGAGGGTCTCCAATGGGAGCTAAGGTGGGCGTAACATGTCCCCTGGTCTCCCACCTTAGCATCGACTCGTAGTCATGCCCGATGTTTGCACCTCGAGTATTATATTTCCTCTCCCCAAACAAAATCTTTAAGTTTGAGGTTAAACACGTTAAAGGGATAGTTGAGTTCTGGTAAGGAGAGTACAGTTTTAGTGAAACTGAATTTTAGTAACCAAAACCTGCATCATTACATTACAAACTAATAGTTATAACTAGAAAGGAACACAAAATTACAAATGACGTAGTAAATATCATGTTATCATTCAAAAAGAGCCGTTAAAACGTAAGAGGGCGCTCTCTAAACACTCATCGGTTTCAACCATTTTGAATAAAATATTGTGCATGTGATGCTTTGTTGAAATAGTGATTAGATCGAGAAATAACCAACAACTATTTAAATACCTATTTTGTAACTTTTTTGAAAAGAGGAAGCATTTTTTTGAATTTTTAACGGCTGGTTCAAAATTCTCTAATAAACCCGGGGCCCCGGGTTTATTACAAATTGTTATATTTATGGATATTTCAGCCGTTTCTGAACCGATTTTGATCAAACAAAGATGATTTTATTGTTTAAATATTATGCTCTTTCAAATTTTACACTCAGTTTTTCATTACCTCACAAACCAATTAAGTAGTCTAGCGCCCTCTCTACCAAAACTCAACTTTCCCTTTAAAAAGCGGATTTTAAATGGCATCGCAGAATCACCTCCATAGCCTAGCATACATACATAGGATTCATTACATGCTGGATCTTGTGCAAATTGGGAAGCTATACATAACAGGCCATCCGATTCACATTGGTTTAACTCCTTCGGGACCAGGCGATGCGACGGTCAGTGTCTTGTCACATGCGATAATTGTTCTTATGGTGCCGAAAGTGTAATGCCCGGCGCAGACAGAGCCGACTCGACCCGATCCGACTGGTTTTCAGCCTGATTAACTCAGTATGCGCCGTATCAGGACTCCTGTTTGTCCAGTCAATTGCCAGTCGGAGTTCATTCGAGGCCGATTCAACATGTTGGATCGGCTCCGACTGAGCGAAACTGACTCTAGCTTGACTGAAAATCAGTCGGATCGGGTCGAGTCGGCTCTGTCTGCGCCGGGCTTAACTCGTCCAAACTACTATATACCTGAATGTTAAAGGTACCATGGTCCCCATGGAAGAACAGCAGTAGGGTATAATGCCCCACAGCTGAATATGTGTTATCCAGCCGTTCTTCTCATCATTTGTATATTGTTTAAATTCATGTATGATTTGTACAATTCTTTTATTTGTATATATGAATCTTCATGTATATTGTTATGATGTTGACTTTTTATACGGAAATAAAAACAAACAAACAAACCATACATTCGGATTCATTAATCAGACGCGCGGTGCCATCTTGAGAACGCCTTGCGCACGGTGCCTAATACATACTGACTCTGTGTAATGTAGTGCGCACAAACTTGCCCATCAGTTCAAAATGGCGATCCACGATGAAGCATCTCCACGCGCTTGGCGATCTTCAACATGGCGTAATCACGTTGAGCACCACAAATGTGTAGGTTACCGGATCTTGTTTCCACTGAAAATTGCATTACAGCCACCGAGGACCTTTCCAGCTGCTATACTCTGAGTCTCTGACCATGCAGCCACGTATGCGAGTTCTATTGTGAAGCGATCACGGTACGGATTGACATGTTTATATACACAAAGTACCCCATTAATTCACATCCATAAAAACCCGCGTGGTAGTATTTGTTTTTTCCTTGTTTTGAGTCTTCACGGTTGGGTCTTGTTGAAAAAAGACTTGGAGAAATATAAACCTTAATTCACTTTCTCTGTTAATAAACAGTCGCATGATGTGATATTCTGATTTTTTTTGTTTGCAGTCAAATATATATTTTTCGGTTTGAACAATATGAGGAAATCTCCCAGTATAATTATGGTAATTTATATGGAAATGTCTTTGGTTACCGGTAACTTTCTCTGAATTTGCCTGGTTACATTTTAGTTTCGGTCGAACTAAGAAGTAGTACAAAACATTGCTCCACAAAAGAATCAATTCATGTTAATTCAGAAACACGTCAATTCACATTCTGTGAAGTCGCTTGGTAATGCAGCTTGTTTTAATAAAAAATATTTGTTACAATATTTGAATCAAACCGAGTCCTTGTAGAAATCAGTAATAAAGTAGTTTTCGCCTATAAAGAAAGAATTGCTCAATGAATATTCCCGGAATCCACAAGGTAATGTTCAAATTTTACATTAATACGTAGTCCTTGTTGGAAAATATCGATAATTACCTCCGCCAACGAAGTTGGAGGAGGTTATGTTTTTGGTCCCGTTTGTTTGTTTGTTTGTTCGTCACCAGTCTCCTGCGCACAATTTCACAGATATCTCAACCAATTTTTCGTAGAAGCTTCATGTTCATCTAGAATAGAACCCATTCAATTTTCAAGGTCAAAAGTCAAAGGGCAATGTCAAGGTCACGCAAACATCAAAAATTCAAGTGTTGGCGGAGGTATGCACTCCCTGAGTGCACTGCGTCTAGTTAAAGGGATAGTTGAGTTCTGGTAAGGAGAGTACAGTTTTAGTGAAACTGAATTTTAGTACCAAAACCTGCATCATTACATTACAAACTAATAGTTATAATTAGAAAGGAACACAAAATTACAAATGACGTAGTAAAGATCATGTCATCATTAAAAAAGAGCCGTTAAAACGTAAGAGGGCGCTCTCTAAACACTCATCGGTTTCAACCATTTTGAATAAAATATTGTGCATGTGATGCTTTGTTGAAATAGTGATTAGATAGAGAAATAACCAACAACTATTTAAATACCTATTTTGTAACTTTTTTGAAAAGAGGAAGCATTTTTTTGAATTTTTAACGGCTGGTTCAAAATTCTCTAATAAACCCGGGGCCCCGGGTTTATTACAAATTGTTATATTTATGGATATTTCAGCCGTTTCTGAACCGATTTTGATCAAACAAAGATGATTTTATTGTTTAAATATTATGCTCTTTCAAATTTTACACTCAGTTTTTCATTACCTCACAAACCAATTAAGTAGTCTAGCGCCCTCTCTACCAAAACTCAACTTTCCCTTTAAGCAATGGGTTCACGCTTATTCAGAAAATATCTCTAAATCGGCATTATAAAAAAAAAATTATGACGCATGGTGATATTTTGTTGAAAAAAGCCCCCAAGGAATACAGTAAAGAATTTCTTAATTCACATTCTCTGAAATTGCCTACAAGAGATAATTACCGTCTCGTGATGGTATTTCATCGAACCGAGTACATCAATAAGGACTAAAAATCACGCAAACATACCTATATTTACACTTTCTGAATCCGCATGGATATCATTTGTTGTTATGGCATTTAATCATCGAGCGTAAATTATGGTGAAAAATGCCCTAAACAATATTATGCTAATTCAGAAAATGTCCACCGTGTCCATATGATAATATGTTCCTTTTTTATTCTTGTGACAAATGCTTCTTTTTTATAAATGGCTAAAACAATCCGTGTTAACAAATATATATATATACAGAAATCAAAATCCGCCGATGCGTGGTAATGTTTGTTTAATTTTAATACAGGCCGTAGTCCAAAAAAGATAAGCGAAATAGTATGCTAATTCAGAATATTTACAGATACACATTCTTTATCTCTGTAATGGTATCGTTTTTTTTTCTTCCAGTATTTGAAAAAAGTTATTTTAGAAAGAAAACTGAGTATAGTAAAAGATTCGTGCTACATCAAGAAAATAATGCCCCTTGGTTTTTATGTATTCGACCTATAAGTCCTCGTTGAATGAAATTCATGGCCATTTTGGAATATTCATGCAAAGACAGGCGAAACGGCAAACGTTTTAGGACTAACTCTTGTTTAAAGAAGCAACGTGTTTTCATCATATATATAGTTGGCCGTGGACTCGGATGAAAATATAAAAAACACAACCTACAGAATATTCCCATGGTTATAAGAAATGATTCATGAATATCCTCGAGTGTCAGTTGTTTCTAACTTATGTAGAGGGTATCGCAAAACGCAAGCACACACCCAGCCACACAGGCGCGAACACACACACACACACACACACACACACACACACACACACACACACACACACACACACACACACACACACACACACACACACACACACACACACACACACACACACACACACACACACACACACACACACACACACACACACACACACACACACACACACACACACACACACACACACACACACACACACACACACACACACACGCACACACGCACACACACGCACACACGCACACACGCACACACTCACACACACACACACACACACACACACACACACACACACACCACACACACACACACACACACACACACACACACACGCGAACACACACACATTTTGTGCGTTTGTTTTTGCCTTACATGTTATTCGCCTTATCTAAAGAAGATATGAACGTATAATGCTTAAAGGGACTTAGTAACGTTGTCCAAATCCTCAAAACTTACTTAGAACTCTAGTGGTTGTTTCATACCTTGTCACATTCATATTAACAATAAAAGCACAAGGCAGGTTTCGGTTTTTCAAATTTCCATTTCGTTCAAAAGATATTTACGATTGAAGTGTTCAGATGTTAAACTGTCTACGGGATAATTTAAGCTGTTTACAAAGTAAGTGCAATGAGTTAGTGAATATCACTTTGCATTTTTGCTCATTTCTCGGCCAAAAAACATCCAATTAACATGACATTTTCACACATTACTTTGAGGACATATAAGATCACACTTATACACATTTTATTAATTACTCATCACTTCACTTTCTACACTTGTCAACAAAGTTACTAGATGCCATTAATGTTTCGACATATCAAGGGTCATACGTTTTAATGCATATACGCATTGTGCACGTTCAAATATTTCAAGTCTATACTCGCCTAAATAATTGGAAGATTAAACGAGATTTTAATAAATTAAGTTTTATCTAGATTATACCAAGTAATAGCCGAATCTGAGGAATCTTATCCCACCCAAATTATGGACTTGTTAAGTTCGCTGAATCGGCTAATGCCACGATCTCTTCAAGTGCAAGCAAGTAAATTGATATTTTGTTCTCACTTCGAAGGGTTTTTGCTTAGAATTTCAAGGAGTATTATTATACAAATAGTGCATGGTTTGGAGTTGAATATACCAGAATAGACACCGATACATTTTTTAATTTCTCGAGTGCATTTAATATTGCATCGAGTCTGCAGGCCGAGTGCAATATAATTGCACGAGTGAAATTCAAAATGTAGAGGTGTGTATTGTGGAATATTTAACGACAAGAAGCATGTACGATTTGTTATATAAGATGATTATTTTGAGGAACTGGTTTTGTTATCATATTGACCTCACGGTTGTGACGTCACAATGCTTGTTTACATGTATTTTCTATCGAAGAAAAGACTCGCGAAAGTGATCATGAAAAAGATGGAAAATGTTTGTTTTGTCAATACGAAGTATAATCGAGTATTGAACTGTATACTTGTCTAATACAAAAATTACAGAATAGGTTTGAACCCGCGTTTATTATTCCCTCGAAATAAAACAAACAATAATTTGAATGTCATTTCCTTTTAGAAGCTGACCTATACAATGTACACATTTTAATGACATTTTAATCTCGCGGCCTTTATACTAAAGTGTACTCATCTCAATAATGGAGTATTGAACTTTTGTTAATTTAAATTAAACGAAAGGTTTCACCCCAAATTTGCATTCGCTCAGGAACAAAATACATTCAAATCTTACTGCCCTTTTGGAAGCTGACCTACTCTACCCGAAATTTGAGTGAATTTTAAATCTTGCGGCTTTTTACTTCTTGAAATTCAAAGCGAAAACCCTTCGAAGTGAGAACAAAATATCGATTTACTTTCGTGCACTTGAGGAGATCACGGCATTAGCCGATTCAGCGACTCTGCACTCTTTGGATTTGATAGAAGACCTACATTTCAGACATGCAGCGACTGCAAGTTCTCCTGTTTTTCTTGCCGTTTTCCTTAGTCTTTAGACTAAACATCTTCACAAAAAGACATAAACGTGTACGTGCAGTCCTGTGCCTTTTTTTTCTGGTAGACTTTGAGGTATTCATTTCTAAATGATATTTGATTTAAGATTCTTTTTCTTTTTGTTATGAGCTAAATTGCATTGATATGCAACATTGAGGATGAACGTCGAATGTAACACATTTATCCCTCTGACTGCAGAATCGTAGTAAATCAAGATAACTCGTAAGATAAACCTCTATTGTGATGTTCATAATGTTAATCGAAATACATGGATTACCAGTGTTGAGTATTTAAAGAACCCCTTACAACTCATCGGGAAAATGGAATTGAAATGGATAGAATTATGCTAATGAATTCAAGTTGAAAATAATAATGATAATAATATAAATACTACTACTACTGCTACTACTACTGCTACTACTACTACTACTACTACTACTACTACTACTACTACTACTACTACTACTACTACTACGACGACGACGACGACGACGACGACGACGACTACTACTACTACTACTACTACTACTACTACTACTACTACTACTTCTACTACTACTACTACTACTACTACTACTACTACTACTACTACTACTACTACTACTACTACTACTACTACTACTACTACTACTACTACTACTACTACTGCTACTACTACTACTACTACATCTTATAATTTATATAGCGCCTAATATGCTGCAACATCATCCCTAAGCGCTCTACACTATTAATATGAACCCATTGCCTATTCGGGTACCCGATTGGTCCTGTATATTGGGATTGCAGACTCTATAGTAGAAAACAAATCAAAAGCTGAGCTTGGACCTGTAAATCTACAAATAATTAGATACTTGAACTGAATACACATTCCCCAGGGAGATAACTTTTTGTTACATCCCAGAAACGCTGCCAGCTAGACGGGTGAACAAGTGAGCGAAAGAGAGGTAGGAGGGCCTTTAACAAAATCATTATAAATTTCACATTTTCATGCGGAAGCGTTTTGGGGCTTTCCGTTGATATCATATTTAATCATGAATATTTGATTTAAAATGATAAAAAGTCCTCCCAAAAGCTCGAAAATGGATGCAACGCTCTGATTTATTTGTCAACTCCATATTTTGTGTCTGATTTCACACTCGACCCATCGCCATATCACGGTCCGCTGCACACACCCCATTTGCGTAATCATTACGATTAATATGCCATCGTGAATAAGAGATAATTTCCATTAAAATGGTACCAAATTCAATGATTTCGATAAATGGAACGGGTGGCAATATTCAATAGAAAGTTAACTTTCAGAAAACTGGTCAACACAGTCATGCACTCGTAAATTAAATGCATTGTGCCATTTTGCGACATTTCACTTCCTGCCCCCCCCCCCCCCCATTCTCTTGGCTACTGCAATCGCCCCAATTTCATAATCACTACACATAATGCACCGTTTGAAAGGTATATAATGAGGCTTTATTGTGACACCAATTTCGAGTATGCTAATTAAAAAGTACGAGAGATATGATCGATCAAACTTGAGTTTCCGAACTTTTTTTGAGGGGTTTATATAAGAGAAGGTAACTAGAAAGGAGCATTCAACCAGTTCCATCCATCGGTTTGATACATCAATATACCCTTGCTTCAAATTATATATGTTAACGAAATCAAACAATTTTATTGGGGCAAGTTGCTTAAGCGAGATGTCGAAATCGTGACCGCCCTACATTTTATCTCTTTTAAAATCGCGTTTACAAACCGGATACATCGGATATTAATTAATTCACGGTACACTTATTTTTTGTGACTGTGTCAATCCATGCATATCAAGAAAAGAGTGGGTCAGTGTGCGAGACGAACGGGTGGGTGGTGTTGGGGGGGGGGGGGGCAGAGTGCACAGCCCCATAAATATAACTTGTCCCCTCCCTGCCCTCCCTGCCCTCCCTCCCCTGGTACGAATAGACAGACCAATAAATAAGTAATACCAATTTCATTTCTGACACGAACAGACCATTTTCTAACGGGAAATAGTTGTAATTCTCTCTTTACCCTGTTTACCATATACATGCTCTATTGGGTTGATACCTGCTTATGCAGCCGAGGCTGGCAAATTAAATACGCGTGAACCGCTTATCCATCCGTAGGTGCGGTATTACAACTCCCTTCCCCCATGTACCACCGAAATTAATGACTTGATGTTGTAATTCTCCCGAGTAGATGGAAGTCGTTTAGTTTATGCTTTCTTGTTATGCATAATTAACGCGCTATGGTTTTCAAGCTCTTATAGTTATACTTAAGAGCGTTCATTGAAAATTACAGCAACTAAACAGCATAAACTAAAACTGCAGCAGCAGCAAAGTCATCATCATCATCACCACCATCAACAACATCAACAACAACAACAAAAACAAAAACAACAACTTCAATTACAAAAACGACAACATCAACGACGACGACCACCACCACCATCGCCACCACCTCCACCACCACCACCACCACCACCACCACCACCACCACCACCACCACTACCACCACCACAACAACAAAAACAACAACAACAACAACAGCAGCAAAAGCAGCAACTACTGGTATATAATCATTATGCCTAAACTGTTAATTATTCAAACTCTGAGGTTCCAGGGGGTTGGATGAATCAGCATCCAAAATAAAACAATTGGAAATCTACCCCCTGACCCGCGTAACAGCGAGCAGAAGGCAACGTGTCAAGTGCCACCATTACAAAGCTGTACAATAAACAGTGTATACATTATCCAGGTGTTCATATCAATGGCATGACCCCGAGAATGCATGGTAAAGAATCCCTGGTCGAGTAACGGACCATCTATATCTAATATTGACCGACTGACCACACGAACGAAACCATGGTATAATTCATGCGACCCATTTGTTTTACGATGTTATTAATGCACGAGTGGGTGAGGTAAACGGCAGCTGAGTAATTCAGGTATAAAAGGGCATGAATTCCCACGATTTTATTTTCATGGCATAAATTACGAGTTTTCGATCGGTCATTTAACATGTTTTTAAATTGTTTTCGGCATCATGCGTGTGATATTTGAGTTGGAATGATGAACTGTATACATGTATAACCTAAATAACTACCTAAACAAAACCAATTAAACAGAAGAAAATGTCATTCTTTCATTTCGCACACAACACCATATATTATAACACACAAAATAACATTCTCAAATAACATAACTTATCCAATAATATTATTGCTAAAATAAGGGGTATGGCATTTGAATCGTATTACAATGCTGCTTTCTTTTTGCTTACTTATTTTTAATGGAAATCGCAAAAGAAAATAAGTCAGAATAACATTTTCATTTCCTCTTTCATATTGACATGCTCCATATGCATGCTCAAAAGTTGAATTACATAAAACTTTTACAACATAATCATAATAAATATTCAACAAAAAGACGACGTGATTACAATATATTCAAGGAGGTACTAGGCTACCTCCTTGATATAATAGGCATTCACGACATTAATATACGCTACAATCATACTTATACTACGAGGAACCAGTATACAAATGATGCGCAGGTATGAGTGGGTCGGTAGGAATTGTTTGCACAAGGTAACTATGGAACTGTTAAACCCACGAGGCGAAGCCGAGTGGGTTTAGACTATTTTCCATAGTTACCGCGTGCAAACAATTCCACCGACCCACGAAATAAACTTGCGCATCATCTGTTTTATAGAATGGGCATTGTTACGCCCCCCAAAAAGTCACAAAATTAAAAATTAGAAAAATTACCGGATGCATGAAATAATTTTACCGGACGCATGAAATTTTTTACCGGACGCATGAAATTTTTTACCGGACGCATGATTTTTTTACCGGACGCATGAAATTTTTTACCGGACGCATGACATTTTTACCGGACGCATGACATTTTTACCGGACGCATGATTTTTTTTACCGGACGCATGACTTTTCATGCATCCAGTACAATTAATTGTCTGCACAAATTTTGCTCTCAACCAATCAGATTGCAGGGATTTATCAACCCATTCTATAATATATTCTAACATTTTCCAGCTTAAGTTCGACATTATATACTTATCATTTTAATTTTAAAGGATAAGGGCGTTTTTGTTAAGTCATTTTTTTAAAGCTATTGTGTTATGTGTACACTCTTGCAAATCGGAGCTTCTTCTATACTACGTGATACCAATTTAGATGTTTGTGATAAATGTTATTTCTAATTTTCCAGATATTTATACAAACATAAGAGAGCTCAATTTTAAAAGTTTTCGACAGTGCTCCCTAACTTTGAACGCAGTTTTCCCCTGAGTGCTAAGCATGAATTTGCGTCATATATACGTTATCTTCACCGATGTATTTAAAGTGATCTATTAACTTTGTCAAATTCAACCGAAATCTAACATCAGTTTTGACTTTTCACTAGATTAAGAGCGTTTTTTTTCTATGACATTTTCACACATCATTCAGATGAATCTTATACCATGATATTGGTATGTGATTGAAGTCCCAAATATCACTTTTTGAAAAGAAAAAAAAATATTATGAAGTTAATAATTGAATCGCTTTAATGTTAATCAAGAATGAACACAGTGACCCAGTTATCAACGACCTCAAAGTATTAGCTTTATGGTTTCATTTATTAGTCCCAGACTACTCGTGATATTATTTAGCATTTAGCATTTAGAATCTACAACATATGGAGAGCTTAGTTCCGAAAGGCGCTAAATCCACTTTCCATACAAATGATTAAAGTTAACAATATCAATACTTTAAAGGTAAAGGACAGTAGTGGGAAACGCCCCATCTCCTAAAAATGAAATGTACGCTCTTATTACCATGCTTGTGACAGAACATAGTTTTTACTAACATGGGATTATACAAATTTGGCCAAGAAACCGCCTACTAATTGGTGTATTTACAAAATTATAAATTGATCCGGTCCGGATAGATATCGCCAACACGGAATCGCCCATACACTACGTGTATTATGACCACATGGTATTACACTAGGTGTTCGCTATACGGGCTTGTCCCTAGCTTGTCGATATCTCCCCCAGCGCTAGCGGCGCGGACAGGTCTGAACGGTAGGTGGATTTATGAATTTCACAGGCGGATATTGGATTTCTTCCGATATTTCTGTATTTAAGGATGCTTAGGTTCTGATTTTACCACACAAGCCCTATTTCAATACATATTCAACAATATTGATCAATATAGATGTATTCGGCTACTTTCCCGAAACTGGACTTGGGCTTTAAGCTACGTAGCTATTTAGAAATCCAAATTTTTTGATTAAAATATGGAACGTTCCATTTTCAGATTACCATGGGCATGTGTACAAAGTTGGGCAAAGAAACCTGTTTTTCTCCAAAGTTGAACAAATAGATTTAGCGCCTTTTAGAATTAAGCTCTTCATGTAGCCTTGGAGAAATGTCGGCTAATGAACGATTGTGTTTTTGCTATATGTCACCAATTCTCCATAGACCCAATGGACGAACAACATCAAATTTGGTATCCATTACTCATTTTTTAACTCGTATATATAAATGGATTTCGGACATAGATACGAACAAACAACCTATAATACATTGTATTATATTTGGAAATTATTTTCTTAAAGATCTTAAATTGACCTATATATTCCCCGACCCTATATCGGCATTGGCTTAAGTACTACTAATTCAATATCCCCAGGCCACATTAGCCCATTTCATTTGTGTGTGTTATGTATAGTTATGTCATGTCATAGTTGTGCTTTAGAAACCAATTTAGCTTTGGAGTATCTCGTCTAATAAATGATTGCGTTCTTGCTTTTCCTTCTTAATTATACATATATAAATTGCCATAATTATGTTCCGAAATAATTTTTAATATGTTTAAACAAATCACCGACCTTAGAAGCTTTGCTACTTCATATCGCATAGGCTGCTTAATCAGAAAACGGCTGGTTCCATTTTATGCACTGTCCAGTATTTTATTTTATGGCTACAGGTATACATGTACGATGTAAGTAAATTACGAAACATTTTCACGTTCTACCCCGGACTTTAAAGGGATCTAGTAAACATTGTCGAAATCCACAAAATTTAATAGGAATTCTAATGGTTCCCTCATACCTTGTTGTATTCGTATTCCCAGTAGAAACATGGAGCACGTTTTGGTTTTCCGAATTTCCCTTTCGTTATGAAGATATTTATTATTGATGTGTTTGGATTTTCTAATTATCTACTGGATAATAATTTAAAAAAACTGTGCAAGTAAGTGCAGCGAGTTGGCAAATACCACTTTTCATTTTAGCTCATTGCTTGGTCATATGACATTCATTTCCCGTGGAATTTTCACGCATCACTCAGTGGACATAATATAGAATCACAAGAATACACATTTCATCAACCATTCACCATTTTTTTTCACATTTCAAATAAGTTACATAATCCCTTGCTAATACTTTACATCGCCCATAGGCTGCTAATTCAGAACACCGCTGGTTCTATTTTATACACCATTATTTCTATTGGGTTATATAATGTACATGTACAATGTATGCAGTTTACGCAACATTTTCATGTTCTATACCTTGCACTTTAACAAATATATTTGCTTCGGTCAATACCGTATTTGAAAAACCTTTCAGTGAAATTTGTCATTAAAGCTCATATTAATACAAGATAGGACCCTGTAGCGCTCGTATAATTATGTTCTTGGGTCGATGGTGTTTTTTTTCATCCTGCTCCAATTTCATCAAATGCAGGTCATAAATGGCGAACTCTAATTTGATAATTGACCCTGACGTGTATTATTGTCTTCGTCCACCAGTGTACACTCACTCCGTTTTACATCAACGGTCAACAACAAATTAGGACCTGCTTGATTGGCGACGAAGGGTCAAGGAATATAAATTTCGACCGCATACTGCATTAGAGATGAAATTCCTGCAGTGGCCAGTAGATGCATTTTCAGATGAGTTATTTACGAGCCCGAAGATTGCTCATATTTCATGCTTTCAGCGTGCTAGTAGGTATATAATAATAATTTAGTTTAGTTTATTTCACATCTCTAAAAAATACATTGGATATACATACATATATTTACATTGGAAACAAAAACAAATAACAATATTCAAGAGTATAAACAAAAAACCAAAATGACAATTTAGATCTACACACATCATTACAACAACAAAAAACCCGAGTAATATAGAACAAATAAGTGTAGTGGATGTGAGGGAAAGGCAAAGGCCATTGGCCTGTCAAGGCCTTTCCTTTTTTTTAACTACAACTTATTGAAATAAGTATAATTATAAATATCAAAATATACATTACTTAGGACAACAAACACATAACACATACAAACACATAAGGATAATTATAATAATAACAATATATATAATTTATTGATCGCCATATATCTAGCTGCCATATTCAGAGGCGCATTATATACCATTGGCCTTGGTCATCAGGTATACAGTTCAAACCCGCACAGTTATCTTGCGCGCCATCTAAACTCCCAGGGGAGCATACTAGCCCGAGCTGCTCTTACATAGGGCGCTACAGGCAAATTTAACACCCGACCAAGTACCCATTTGTGTGTTATGCATGCAGGATTAATGTTAAACGATTATGCCACGGGCAACAAAATAGTACTTTAGTTATAAACAAACACAATAAAAAAGAATAGTTTACCCATTTCATAATAAGTATTTAATACTGTGTTTTTAAAAACTGAAAGAATTTGTGAAAAACAACCCGATTTGCATCAGTTTATGTTATCAAATAAACACATTATAGAATCGCATTTTCATCCTTTATTACATATCACTATTATTTCGCTCATTTTTAGTGAGTGTTTTCAAATAAAATGCATTTTGTTATACGTTTGTTTATGTGGAGGCGTAGGCGTTTTTTGTAAGAAATATTATCTAAATCTAGCCATTAAGTAGTAGTCACAGGATCAAGCTTGCTTAGACGGGGTTTAGACAGGCTTGTATGGCCACGAATGAATAAATTATTCACTATTCAATAAAATAATGCATGAAATCTTGGTGTACAATTTTGTTAAACAGCAAAAACATTAAAACAAATAATAAAATCTGATATTATCTAATGAGAATGATTTCTTAACACAATACATTGACATACCGTATAAACAGGGACATTGGTATATTAAAAATTACCCATTATTTTTTGACGCTGTCATAACTTGAAATAATATTGACCATTTAGTGGAACAATGGGTCGAATTGAGCTCGTTCTAAAAGCCAAATTAATGGAAATACCACCCCACCAAAGAAAAGAAAGAAGAAAAAACAACGAAAGAAAAAACACACTCACTCGCAAACAAACACAACAAAGAAGCAGTATAAATTTATTCTCTTTCAAGATAGGAAATGCGGAGGCGTTTGTTGCAAGAAATTCAATTTCCTCGCCGAGTTACTAAAAAGGATGTTGTGAATTTAAGGTGAAACAATAACTAAATAATTATCGCTAAATAAGACTTTTTTTTTCTTCAAATTATAGTAGAAGTATTAGTAGAAGTATTAGTAGTAGTAGTAGTAGTAGTAGTAGTAGTAGTAGTAGTAGTAGTAGTAGTAGTAGTAGTAGTAGTAGTAGTAGTAGTAGTAGTAGCAGTAGTAGTACTACTACTGCTGATTAAAACTAAATGAAAATTTAAATAATGGTAATAATCATAAAGACACTCCAGAGTTAATGTAAGGTAAATCATGTTTTGAGGGAAATGTGCCCGTTGTCTTTCAATTGTGCATGGCTCCCTTTTATCATTCAATTTGATAATGACATAATATACATTTAATCGGATTCTAATTACTAAAGATAAGCAGCTTATTTGAAATAAGAAGAAAACACGCTTAAAGGGAACCATCACCTCAACATATTTGCATAATATATGACAGAAAATAGTTTTACCAGTCTTTACTACTTACTACATAAATTAGGCTTCCAGAAAATGATATCATAAATTTAAAACTAAAATCATCAGACTAAATAAACCATGTGTTCATGGGTTTGCAGAAGAAGACATTCATCTACTGTCTATAAACGTATAATGGGTGGTTAATCTCCTATCACAATATAACTTGTCTGTTTCCGAAGACCAACAATAGATTATTAGCCATAGTTATAATAAGGCTTTGATAGAAACTGTTTTTGTAAACACTTATGTCTATGGTTGCTGGTCGAATAGATTACTGAAACGTATTACTTTCACATATCAACATATCATATCTGGATGATGGGTTCCCTTTAAATTGATTTACTTGCGTCGTCTTTCCATCTTGCTCCGTAAAGCTTCGTCCCTAGATCGTTGATTAGGGGATAAGAGCGAAAAAGGCTGTAGGCGCACTGTTCCATCTGATTGTATCGGTAATTAAACTACTTCTAGACGATTACAAGGTTACGGTGTAGGTGTATTTTAATAGGGGGTAACACAAGGTATACTGGCGCAGCGAAGGAGTGGTGAAGGACTAACCCCCCCAGGGGCGTCGATCCTGGGGGGGCAGGGGGGGCGGTCGCCCCCCCAATGAAAATATTGGGGGGGCGAACATATCATTTCGCCCCCCCAATAATTCCGAAAATGAGGAAGAAAAAAATCAAGTGATATAATGCCAAAGAGGGGAAAGACACATATATCAATAATTAATCTTCAAAATAGCCGTTTTCTAGTTTGAAAAGGACTGTAAATCTCTTTTTTCGCCGCGCGCTTCGCGCGCATACACTTTCTCATATTGCAAGTTTCATTTTTGTTGCGGGAACTCATATTTCGAAATGACATTGTGTTGGGCAGTGTAATTTCTCAAACGCACACCTCAAACGAAGTTAATTAAACCCTCATCTATACTAGCCCACCGTCACAGAAAATTAAATAATCTGAAATATATCTTTCAGTCAATTCGGTCCATATGCGCTGAACGCAAAAAATATTGGAATAATCATCATGTCCCCCCACATTTGAAAGTGGTGAAGATTGTCCCCCTCCCTTTGTCATTATGTATGTTTGGTTCCATACTTATGTACTTCATAATACGTGAAATTTCTGTCTCAGGTGTGCACCAAATCGCACAATTTCACGCCCAAAAATACAAAAGCTCCCTAGTGTGGGAGGGGGGCACCCCCTCGCACACCCTCCCCGCTCGGTCGCTTCGCTTCCTCGCAATGTCTCCCCTCCAGTTTTGAGAAGTTGTTGACGCCCTTGCTTAGTTTCATGGGAGCCCAATGCCCTATACTATATCGATGGCTATATAGTATACAGGATCACGTGGATCCATCTCATGCAAGGCTTAATCTTTCCCTCGCGATGCCCTTTAAAAATACGTTACAAGTATAGGTTCACTATTTTATACAATTTTAACACCCATGATAGGAGTTGCAAATGTCTGAAATCTAAAAGCTTCCGGGGGCTCCGCCCCCTGGACCCCCATTACTGTCCCCAAAATAATGTGGGTGCCCCCCAAAATCAGGTCTTCGAGCCATCAAGACACTTTCAATGAGCGCATAATAAAACTTCCGGGCATGCCAATGTGGGGCTTTTAGCTCTCTCAGTGGTCACTCTGGGAAAATTTTCAAATTTCGCCCCCCCAATATCAAAAACGGATCGACGCCCCTGAACCCCCCCCCCCCCCCCCACACACACACACACACTCGCGCTGGTTGAAATCGTATACCCCGCCCGTCCCACCCCTTCTCCGTGAAGAAGATACACAAGTTTTACCCCCCTCCGTCGGCTTTTCAACAAGCCCGCGCGCCTAATTGTCAGAAACGTCCAGGGTCCATAATAATACAACTGCACCAGCTTAGTTTCAACCTACGTAAGTCTATTTTAGATGAAAGGTTTAGATAAGCAACACATGAATGTTTTAATTTTTTTTTTTACTAATGTCACCAGATATGGTTATCTGGATATTAGCACATTACCTATTAAGTCGACCCTATTTGGCAACTAAAATAATGCCTTGTTGCATTGTTTATTATCTAAAATAGCCTTATAATACAACTAAGCTAGTGCGCTTTTCTGGATAATTATGGACCAAGAGTGATAATACAAGAGCATGACTGTATTGGCACACGAGGACGATGCGGCAGCTTATGGGATAGTTTTTTTTTGTTCGCTCGAGTCGCAAGACCTGGTAAAACAGTTCCCGCATCATAAGAAAGCGATTACCCTCTTTACAACCCCCTCTGGGGGTGTTTCACAAATATTCTAAGTTGAACTTAACTCTAAGTTGGGCTTAAACAATATTGAAAGCCACTAGTTTCTTTGAAAAATTGTTGTCAAATTCCTTTTTCAAAGGCATAACAATTTGATTCAAATCATTAATATTTTCTATTATCAAGGAGATTTCCTGTTCATGATGCAACATTTATGAAAATTCTAAAATTCTTTGTTTTTTGCTTTTGAATATATTTTATTCCAAGGCTACAAATGGCTTTCCATAATAGTTAGGTCCAACTTAGAGTTAAGTTAAACTTATGATCTTTGTAAACCCCCCCCCCCCCCCCCCCCCGAGCATAGACCTACCAGCCTGTGGTGGCAGGTCTATGCTCAGGAGGCAGATTGCCCATATATACAATCTCTGACAAGTGACCCCTGCTACGCATAAAGGTGAACGATGTGTTTAGGGGAAGGGGGAGGGCTCTAGGGGGCCGCAGCCCCACTCACAAGAGTTTTTTAGAAAGCACAACAGTTATGGCAAAATAACACGATGTTTGACGATCCCAAACCCTCATATTTTAAGTCAAAATCAACTAATTTCCTAAACAAAAATCAGCTTAATATCAGAATAAAATTAATAAGCCTATATTGTCGATACAAATCATCAGCTAATTCATCGTTGGTGAATCTTTTCATACTTGTTCAAGACAGGAATGATATTATTCGGGAAAACGACCCAAATCTTCATGGAGAAAAAAACATACCCGTAATCCCATATACCATACGCCACATACACATGGGAATTCTAGGTACGCCAGAAACAAAAATATGTCAAATCGATCTAGATCTGTTCTTTCTCGGAATCCCTGGAAAACCATGAACATCGACAAGTAACAACTATCGTTTGCATGAAACTGTTTCTATGTTTTGACCATGATACATTTTATTGGTGGTTTTTGTTAATAGCGGTTCGAATATTTCATGTTATTTTTTTTTGTTATTGCCTAATGTCTTTAGTTGTGATGTTTTGAACGTTGTTGAAACACAGAGTCACGTAAACTAAACATATATTCCAAGTCATAAATTGTTCAATTTCATTCCTGTTACCAACGTTAAACATGCACTCTGATATGAAGGTATATAAGATTTTCAGCTACACAGTTTGTCTACTTTTTTTTTCTTCGAAGCAAGGCAATAAGTGCCGATTTAATTATAGGCGTCAATTTTCTGTCGCATTTAAGGGCGAAACGCCTTGTATTACCCCTAACTCCCAGGTCCGTTTTGAAATTTGTATTGTATTCAAATGATATATCCCGCGTTTTAGAAGCATGACAACATGTCATTTGTCGATACGCGCGGTTGTCATGTAAGGAAATGCAGGGGGGGGGGGGGGGGGGGGGGGGGTGGGGGGGGGGGGGGGAGAGCTTAATTCACCACTTTTTGCACATGTCAACAAAGTTACTAGATCTATGCTTGCATTATTGCACTGAGAATGGAAAAGGGATTATATTTGGCTAAGATGAGCACACAATATAAATTTAAGAGAATGCAAAGAAAATTACTTTGGGTTTGGGAATGATGTTGTCATACCTTGATACATTGCCCAAAATGTTATATTACCAGGCCTCAAGAGTCAATGTACAATAACATACTGCAATTTATGACAAATGAAGCATCATTTTATTTTGTGTTCATAGCAATCCAACACGTGGACAATTATATGGATGTTATATGGCTGAGTAATGAGCGAAAATGCAAAGTGATATTCGCTAACTCATTGCAATGACTTTGTACACAGAACTTTCCAGTGAAGTCTGAAAACTTTAATCGTAAATATCTTTTTAACGAAAGGGAAATTCAAGAAGAAACTAGATGGATCTTCGACTGCGCGCAGTCAAAAATGATGCCTCCGCCATTACGCAATTTATTTATATCAAGCCCAAATCAACATGTACAGTGAATTAATTCTGTCAACTCAATTTTGATGTGCAACATAGATACGAAGGGGGGGGGGGGGGGGGGCTGGGGAGGATCACGTGCCCCTTCTTATTTCAAAGGAAATATACAAACAGCAGGTTACGAAATACAGAATGTGCATGCCCCCAGTAAGTGTTGACCCCTATCAGTAAGCCCACGCCAAGCAAAGATCAGTGGATTATATTATAATCGACTTCGCGCGAAGAAAATAAACTATAGAGATGGATCTGGTGAATATGAATTTTCTGCGGATATTCATGACCCATAAATTATGTTATTAACCATGTCCGCATGATGCCGTGTATGATGGACGTAATTTAATTAGACATGATTACATTTCATGTTGTTTTACTAATACATTAATGGATAATTTGATGAGCTTTCCGTAATTCTATTAGGTCCTACATAATTGAAGAGCTTAGTTCCAAAAGGCGCAAAATCCACTTTCCCGAAAATTGAATTAACGGTATCAGTACATTGATATGCTACGTAGCTATTTAGAAATCCAAATTTTAGGACAAACTACACAATCATAATTAGAATATGGAACCTTTCATTTTCATATTCCCATATAGGCATGTGCACTAACTTTTTCAAAGAAACCTGTTTTTCTCCAAAGTTGAAAAAGTGGATTTAGCGCCTTTTGGAATTAAGCTCTTCATATATACATGTACGTCTTTATTTAGGATGTATCAACGCCATTAGCCCTCACGTTTCCTGACTGTTGATGAGCAGCTGAACTTGTATTATAAGCGGAATCGCAAATATCTCTAACTTGTTTAACACGGCGACGTTATACCCTGAAACCGAGGTTATACGAAGGTTAGCCATAGGGAATAACGGCTATTCGGTTTACCCATGTTGTTCCAAGTAAGTATGAGCATATTAATGAACATTCATGACATATACTTCGTTTCACCTTCTTGGAAAACCTGCCGAATTCTTTCATTAGACAGTCCCGAACGAAATGTAAATATTGCAGAGCAATCGCGAGACCTGGGACCTGTTATTTTCAATCAATCAACGCTATGATGGATAATTCGTTTTCCTGTGGGGGGTATAAAGGGGGTTGAGAAATTATTGACAGGGGATAGCTGCGTACGGAATGGGGCAATAATTAAAACGTTTGTCACCTTTGCCTTATTGGTCCTTTGTAGAAGGTGAGTTATGAGCCAAAATCGCAAAGTTATATTTACTATTCATTGCGCTGACTTTGTACATGGTTATGACTATCCAGTGGATAGTTAAAAATCTGAACACTTCAATCGTAAATATCTTTTTTTACGAAAGGGAAATTCAAAAAACCGAAACCATGCTTCTTTTGTTAATACGAACACAGCAAGGTATGAGAGAACCGCCAGAGTTCCAAGTAAGGTTTTGAGGATTTTGACAATGTTACTAGAACCCTTCCATGCAAAAAAAGAAGAAAAAAGATATTGTACCAACAGTCCACAGTCTGTTCACCTGTATTGTCCCCGCTACGTATCTGTGACTACACGCTTCGATAACTGCACAGCAGCTGCATTCCACGTGCTTTTTTTATGGGCCGTATGCGTTTTATCGTACGTACCGACAAAGCTATTTTGAACATTAATTTGATTGCTAAAATAGTCCAATTCCAGGGCAGCTTTTCGTCAACTCTTCACAAATTATAAAAAAATTATTTTTGTCAAATTGTCGGAGAAAAGGAGAATTTGTTTTAATCTGAGGGGGTTCCCCAACTGTTCTTCAGCGTTGAGAATAGCGCAAACCAAATTGGCAAGCCGCCAATGCAATGGAGTCTCGCAATTAGCGCACGTGACCGAAGTATATCATGGGCATGATTGGCGAAAGCGGAAACTTTGCGGATGAATTAGAAAGTAAAGGGGTGAAACAACTAACATCTATATTACTGCAAAAGATCAATATTCAATATGTATAATTCTCTACAAATCATTGCAAAAAGACGATCGTAAGGAAGGAAATGAAATTGGAACCTCGACACCGAATGGCATGCTGCCAACATTCGGTGCCATCTATTACGTATTAAAGTATATCAGGAACGTTATTACCCAAAATGCGGGTAAACACTTTTTTATAGAGAAAAGGAGGTGAGACAATGGACGTTACACCATCAAATGATCAATACTTAAACAACATAATCTCTCCCTAAAGAAGCGTGGAAATTAGAATCTCGAAACCAACTACATTTATAGCACACCGCCATCAATTTTGATGTAATCTGTGCACTTGAAATACGCATTATGGGGAACAGAAGGGAAGAATTTAATCACGGCAAGCAAACTTTGTGGAGTAGATAAAAAAAAAAGGAAAGGGTGAAACGAATGACCGATATAAATTCTCACAAGATGGAACCAGATAAAAGTAGATAGGAACCGGAATCTTGAAACCAATTGGAGCGCCGCCAAAGCCCATGCTGTTTAATCAGCAAGTACCTAGATTGCACTGCCGTTAAAGGGTTCTAGTAACATTGTCCAAATTGTCCAATTACTCAGTGGACATATCACATCACAACAATACACCTTTTTAAACCATTCATTACTTTATGCACATGTCAACAAACTTACTAGATCCCTTTTTAAATGATAAATCGCGAACTATTGCGTCGAAACTCAAAACGAGTACAGGTTACAGGTGTACAACCAAAATGACGAACAGCAGACAATGCATAATTATACCACAACTACTTTTTTGCCGAGGCAATAACTAGAGAAGTAAGAACTTCTAGAAGAAAGATGACATTATAATCTCTCGCAACTTATCGGTTGCGCGACAATGAGCGCATAAACTTGTTAAAACTTGTTTTTAAACCATTCTAATTAAAAGGGAATTGATAGGAAGGGGCTGAATAAAATAATGAACGCGAATTAAAGTGGAGGGGGTTGTGGCACGATCTACAGGCGCTTAACTTCTAATCACAAGGTCCCGGGTTCGAAACATGATGCCTCGGCATACAATCATACCCTTTAAAGGGAGAGATCCACTTTTGCAAGCCAAAATTCAAAAGTTGCGAGGTTATTGTCTTATATGAAAGGAAATGTCATTTAATAGCATGCCTGAAAAAATTAGGGCTTGAAATCTCTTTTTCGTGGAGTTATAGACCTACAACTGAATAAACTGAGGGACGTCGGTTAATTAGGCACATACGTATTTTCGGCCGGTGAGTAAGTTTGTACATCGATTTCACGGAGTGCCAGATCGGTATGCATGACCCCTACGTGACCCGCGCTAGCTACGTGACTCGCGCATAAGTACTAATGTGTGAGCGTTTACCAAGCAAAATACCCAAACATCGCTTAAACTGACTACATGTAATTATATATTCTTTCTTTTTGAGATCTTTTTCCGTGACATACGTTAACAAATGTCGGCTTCAAAATACCTTTACGAGAATTAGTACTATATTGTTGTAATATTATGCTAAATCAGTTGAACTCCTTTATTGACCGATATATAGTTTAAATGGAGGGACGCATTCGTTTTTCATTCGTAGAATCCAAATTAGAGGGTTGTTCGCTCTGATTTTTTTTTTGCGTGTTACATTGATCCCCATCCGTCAACTGAAAGCTGTTCAGACGTTTTGTAAAAGTGGACCTGTCCCTTTAACAAGACAGTTGGGTACAGGTGGGTACCAATATCGGGTGTTAACTATAGTATTGCGCCATGGACATCATAAACATGGCTAATATGCTTGCGGGGGGGGGGGGGGGGGGGAGGGGGTTAAGAGGGTACAGATTAACCAATTAGTATACAACTAACGAATGGGCTTCTTGTGATAGTCAAATCTATTACCGAGGTGGGCTCAAAATGATTATTACCCGAAGCGTAGCTGAGGGTAATAGTCATTTTGAGCCCACCGAGGTAATAGATTGCCTATCACAATCAAGCACATTCGTTAGTTGTTTTATATCACTCATCAATATCAGTGATTGTGTTCAGCTTATAGCAAAATAAGTGATAATCTCTGAATATTTCATAAAATCGCTTGTAAATTTTGATATAAAAATCAATCGACATTAAAGAAGCCAGTATGAGCCTCCAGAACCACGGCGCATCTAATACGCTTAAAGTCATTGTTATTTTGCGCACACAATCACAAAGACGCAAAACTGAGTGCGCACCAACGCGCTGGCAGTTGCGCACATACGCGATGAATGCGTGCTAGCGCTCCCACTGATGTGCTTATTGGCTGTCTTGGCGTTCTTCTTCCCAGGGTGTTAGTTTTTACAGGGGGGTGTCACTGCTGCCAGAGTGCAGCGATTTTTGCTCACCGGAAGAGCCCACAACTGGTTGCATTATGGGCTACTTGGGAACTACAGTTAACCAATCACAGAGTAGTTCAAACGCGTCGTCACGGGATCGAGGTCAATAAAACAAGTTCATATGCATACGTCACAATGGCTCCCATTGTTCTCATAAGCGTGATGAAATCTAGGACAGTGCGCAGGAAAATAGGCGCGATAGTCTACGCACTGCATAGCATGATGATTGGTCCAGTATTTCTAGGTCACTACGCGATGACGTAGAGAAGTGGGCTACGGGAGCTTCAAAAATCGGTTCACTCCGCCATGTTGCCCATGTACAAAGTCTATGGGACACGTGACTTGCGCGCGTTAAGTGAGCCTTCTAGTTATAAACGGGTTGGTTTGTTTATTCATACTTCTATGAGTTTTTACCAGCAATGTCAATCACGTGACTAGAACGTGTGCGCCATAGAGTACTGCACAAATTTGATCGCGTGTGCATTTTGCTTAAACACATGATCTATGGGACGAACGCGTAACGAACTTTTAGTGTTAATTTTTTGCTAACAGCCCGGTCACATGTTTGCGCGGGGATTGCGCGTGTTGTCCAAAACTATCATTTGTCAAATACAATGGTAAAACGATCTTATGAGGGATATAATGGGTTTTAACCGATGAACATGCGTTATGATGTCACCGGAACCCCATTAAAAAAAAAAAAATTTCTTCCAATTGTTGTGGCTGCCCAATTTTTGTTACTACTTTGGCAAATTGAATGGCTGATGATACGCAGTCGTTACACTTACACTATAGTTGGACATTATTTTACTGGAAAAGTTTGATGAAGCGGGGCTCTATCAGTGTCACGATATAATACATCACTTTCATTACAAAACAGATCGCACTTTCTATTACAACAACATGAAGAAGGTAAATACAAAACAAACCAAAATCAGGGGGCGGGGTGTTTCACAAAGATTCAAAGTTGCACTTAATTCTAAGTTGGACTTAACAATTATGGAAACCTATTCGTAGCCCAATTGAATAAAAACATATTCAAATGCACACAAATTCAAGTATATGAAACTTCCAACAAACATTTATTATACCAATTATTTCAATGCTCCTTGATGATAATAAAATTAGCTGATTTTATCAAATTGTATGCCTTTTCAGGACTGTTCCAACAATTTTTACAAAGAAACTATAAACGGCTTTCCACAATAGTTAGGTCCAACTAAAAGTTAGGTTCAACTTTGAATCTTTGTGTAACACCCCCCTAGAATCCCCAAACCCACAATTGGCATACAGCCAATGCGGTTGTAATCCATTTGCGTGACTGGAATATATTAAATGTACTTTAATGACGGCATTTGAAACTTTGCGAGGTAAGTAGAAAGTAAATTGTTAGCAGATATATTACCTTCCCTGGAGAAACGCGCGAAAGGTTGGCGTCAGAAAAGTTCGGAGTTATGTACGCATATATGGTCGTTGTAAAAGGGATAGATAAATAGATAAATTGTTCCTAAAACCTAATTTTAGTGGCTAAAAGGTGTGTGTTACCATTGAAAACGCACAACAACGATTCTTCAATGCTTACAATCCGAATAATATATACATTTAGGAGACTATTTTAATTTGACGGAATGGATAGTAACAATGTCAAAATCCTCAAAACTCGCTTGGTATTCTCGGTTCTCACATACCTCATTGTATTCATATTACCAATAGAAGCATGGAACAACCTTCGTTATTCAAACTTGTCTTCCGTTATAAGGATATGCATGATTGACGTGTTCAGATTTATAATTATCCGTCCTGGATAATCATAACCGTGTGCAAAGTCAGTGTAATGAGTTAGTGAATTTGATCTTGTATTTCTGCTCATTACTCGGTCATAATAATTTACCATGGAATTTTCACACATGCATCACTCAGTGGACATAATTTTCAGATCACAAAATTACACATCAACCAACCAATCAACCAACACCAGTATAGTTGCACATTGCAATCAAACTACTACTCTACTAGATCTCTTTAAGCAGCAGCGGTTAGCGAAAGATGACGTTATTCGGTCATCCTGAACGATTAAACCTATAGGCCTATCTTTAACAATATTGTGAATGAGATTTCTAAAATAAACACCAAAAATAGAAAGATTATGAGAATTTAGTTAACAATTCATTTCGGTTTCTTCTCACCGATGTGCAAATTTGATAAATAATACATATCATTTCAGTAAAATCTCAAATAAAACTAACACCCGCGACATTCATTCGAATGAGTCTTTTTCCCAAAAAATATTTCAGCCGTTTCTTAACTGATTTTGATTGATCAACAGTTATTTGATACTGTTATTTGATATGATGTGCATTGGCAATTCCTACACCAGGTTTTCATCTAAAAAGTGTCATCTTACAAAAAAGAAATAAAGAGCCGTCTAAACCTAATCTTTAATATGAATTTAAACATAAAAAACAGTTACCACTTTAGGATAAAAATAACAAAAATAAGTATCAAATTGATGCCACTTAAAGTTCATGCGGAATAATTGCAGTAGAACTGCAATTATCCAGAAATGGCTTCTTAATTTTTTTTTATCAAACGTGCATCATATTATTTTTCAAAGTGAAATTCGGATGCACAACATTTTGACAAAAAGTAACACATTCTTGGAAATGCAAATTTCTCACTAATAATGATGAAAAAAAAACAGATTTCCCGTCACAATGCCTATTTAAATATGCACACGAAGTGAACGTGATATGACCCCTGTGCAAGCTATACGTTTTGAAACTGGACAACGTCGAAATTCACAGTATTTCTGAATTACATCATTCAACTAAAAATGCGGATAATTTAGCGCTAATCACGCTCATTTGAAAGCTAATGTAAAAGTACTTCCACGTGGTATTCAAATAAACCAACTCCAACAACAAATTTCTATGAAAGTACCAGCACTCAGTCAGGGATCTAGTAACATTGTCCAAATCCACAAATCTATACTTAGAACTCTTGTGGTTCTCTCAGATCTCGTTGTATTCGCATTACCAATAGAAGCATGAACCAGGTTTCGATTTTTCGAATTTCCCTTTCGTTAAAGAGATAATTATGATCGACGTGTTCGGATTTTAATAATCCACTGGAAAGTTATTATGTGAAATGTTCACACACAGCGTCATGTCAGTGGACATATCCGATCACAACAATACACATTTTTATCAACCATTAATAACTTGTTGCACATGTCAACAAAATGTATTAGATCTATTTGATACAACATTAGTAACATTAGTGACAACGGCGATGTATCAACTTGTATTTCGTAGATCATATTAATGGAAATAAGGCGCAGGAAGGCATTTTACATTAACATTTGTTTTTGTTTAGAAGATAAAATGCTGAATATTTTTAAAGTGGAGCAATGCTGTAAATATTTCCTTGAGGATACACACGGCATCCCGTCTAGAACATTCAATATCAACTAGTAAAATCCTCATGAAGAAAACGGAAGATATTGATTACCACTCAAAGGCACAATTTTTCCCAGGAGGCAACGATTTTCGCAATGAAAAAAAGAAGAAAAAAAATAAAGAAGATTTTGAATAAGATCAAATAGCGAGCTAAATCTTATTGGCACGGCGCCAAATAGTATTTTGGTGTGAAACCTTTGGTTTTTGAGTTGTAAAGACCAAAGGTAGAGGATCTTAAAGTGATCCATTTACTTTCTTAAATTCAGTTTCAGTTTTTATTTCTGCGTTTTCCATATTGACAGTAACAAAAATAACAAGGAATACATTTTAGCAATATAATAATAAGTAATATAAGTAGTAATTCACAGGTAAATAAATATTAGTAATCAAAAGAACAACTATCAAACATATTTCAATTCAAATTTAAAAAGAAAGGAAAGGAGGAGAATGCAGAAGACCGATATCGTAAGCAGAGCTTGAAGTGATACCGGCCTTACAGAAAGGAGGAGAGATCGGAGACAGGAAGAAAGAGAGGGTGAGGATTAGAGTGCTGTGCAAAGTGAATAGTGAGTGCTTGCGCGAGCTCCTCAAGCTATCAAATGTTTTTCCTTTTTATATACAAATAAACAATCAATTTCTATGTCGAGACAAAGTAGAATAATGAACAGAATTTAATTTTCATACTGCATCAATACATTTTTTTCATATTCGCTTTAAAAGAAAAAAATCAGCCCAAATCACTTCGAACTTTTCACATTTCTCGTGTACCTTGTTGTTTGGCTTATTGTAACAGGATAATTAAATGGGTATTGATTTTATAGTCAAATGTATCTCTTATTATGGAGATATTTATGATGAATTGAAAAGTGTTCCGGAACGTTTTTCGATTGTTACAGTAGTCAGAATCAATGGGCAGTAGGTGATCAAATCTTACACCAATTTTCACCCCTTTATGCCTTTTCACTGGATAAATAGTGTTCATTTTCTATAAAAACTATCACACATCATTCATATCATTCATACATTGGTTTTTACGTAATTTAATTCTCAAATATCATGTTAAAAAAAAAGCTTTATGAAGTTAAAGGTAGTTCAGATTCGTCATCAAATCAGATGCGCGGCGCCATCTTGCGTACGCGTTGCGCACGGTGCGTAATGCACGTTAGCTCAGTGTCATGCGGCGCGCAAACTAGCCTAGTTCAAAATGGCGACCCGCTGTGTAGCATCCCCACGCTTGATGACCTTTAATGAATCACTTTAAATCTTTTCGAGAACATAAAAAAGAAAACGATTAAAACCATTGGAAGTCACTTCAAAAGGAGGACATGCACAAAAATAAATGCAATCGATTGGCAAGTTGCCAATTTTGAGGTAAACAAACTTTGCTTGGATTTTTTTCTGTTTATAAAAGCTCTGTGACAGGCTGACAGCCCTGGAAAACCGCTAAAAGAAAGTTTGGTCTTGTAATAGACTTTACTCGTGGAAAATCGGTAAAAGTCGGTCCTACATAAAATTATTAAGGATTATGCCTTTAAACATTAAACACACATTATATAATATTTGATTTCTTACTATGATAGTGCAATCAAGACGAAATGTTCGCAGTTTATTTTGGCGGGCTTTCCCACGATATTATCATTGGGCTACATTTTGCAAGTCATCATTCGGAGGTTTCAATATTATTGTATCATATATGAAAGAAAATACTATTTAAGAGCTGTTCTGATAAGATTGGGACTTGGAAAAATATGTCAGTGGAATAATATTCATTTTAGAGCTCGTACAAATAAATGGTCGATGTGACCGTTTAATTAGTCTAACTATTACAGACCCTTTATTGTGTCTCGTGTTTGTGATTAACATTCGCAAATTAACTATTACATTTATTTTAGTTAAGTACTATCAAAGTGATTCAATCAGATTTGTGACGTAACAGGTTGATTTTTCTTTCAAATAGGTAAGAGGATAAAAATAACTCATGATACATTGATTTAGAATAGGAAGGAAATGCGCCTGAGAATTATACCACAACTCGATGTACATAATATCCTTGTGGTTTATGGAATGTTTTACCTAACTTGAGATGCCTGCAAAAGAAGGACACTTTCTTTAAAGCCAAATAACAGTTTTGGGAAAGTTACCGAAAACATCTACATTGGCCAAACTTATGGATAAATATTGTTGAATAAGTATTTAAAAAGTGATTGTGTGGTAAAATCCGAACTTAAGCATCGTTAAATGCAGAAATGTCGGAAGAAATCCAATGGCCGCCCGTGAAATGTATAAATCCACTGCCCGTTCGCACCTGTCCGCGCCGCTAGCGCTGGGCTGGAGATATCGACAAGCCCGCATACCGGATACCAAATGGAGACCACGTGGTCTTTTGCACGTAGCGTATGCGCGATTCCGCGTTGGCGATATCGATTTGCGGCAAATCAGTTTTATAATTTTGCAAATATATAAATTAGTAGGCGGTTTCCTGGCCAAATTTGTATAATCCCATATTAGTAAAATTATATTCTTTCACATGGTTGGTAATAAGAGCGTATATACATTTCTTGTTTGTGTGTGTGGGACGTTTCCCACTAATGTCATTTACCTTTAAGGTTGAAAAGAAATATTAGTGCGCGGGGGTAGATAGATCGAGAGTCCCAGTCGAGGCAAGGAGCGTCACTTGACAGATATATTTCTTCCCAGGAGTCATAGGGACCTGGGAATGTGATGGTATAGAATTATCATGGAGCTCTTTCCTTTCGTCATTGGTGAGACGGGATTGCGGTTACCCCATTCCCTACTGGATTCAAACAAACCAATTAGTATAAACTTTATATACAGAATACTGCATGGTCAGTGTATGCAATGGGTTTGATGCACATATCAAAGTGGGAGAGAGACAGAGAGAGGGAGAAAGAGGGGGAGAAAGAGGAAGGTGTTCTTCTCCATAATTATATATAAAAAACAAACAAACAGAAAACAAGTATTTCAGGATGTTAACATTATCACATGTTCATGCATGCATGTGTTGCGGATTTATATTATTAAAGCCGATATCTTCGTACAAACCATAGTAAACTGTTTTATAATGAAAATTGTATTATGCTCATTATAACAAGCGCCCGCTTAAAATTTAGATAATGGTTATCCAATACCAGTCTACATGTCTACTAGTAAAACTGCGGGTTTTCAAACGTATTAAAAGCTTCGAATAATGATTGAGAGATAATGGTCCATTCCTCTCCCACGAAATTAATAGAAAAGTTAAAAATCCCTCCTTTCATACGTGTGGAATTAAACACGTCATAGCACACTTATACAAATTCCGCTCCCACGAAACTCTGCACACTCAAATGATACAAGCTAACTAATTTCCGAAACATATTAAGAACGAACTTATATAATTGTAGACCGAAAAATCAGTTTTTATTCCGAGGGTTTGGTCCACTGAGACTGTGTCTTGTTTCATTATCATATTACACTATCTTGCTCCCTCTCCACAATAGTATGACGTCATAATATTAAAGGACCCCTCCAGAACGAGATGAATTTTTCTGTCTAATATAATTGTTACTCTATACCCGAGATTCTAGATACACTTTGGACATCTGGACGACGAGTCAATAACCAGTCAATGAATCTCCTCCTCAATGTCACATTCACGTCGGCGAAGTATGTAAGAGGGATGATGAGAGGGGGGCATGAACATAAGTAAGTCTTGCCCCTCTCTGGTCCTCACTTACCTACATGACGTACTTGTAGTAGGCGCCAATTTCTTGCCGCCGTTATACTAGGCTAGGACACGCCCTCATACATTTTACACCTACACCATGATAAATCAAACACCTATTCTAAAATGGCGTAGCCTGCCCCCTTCCTCATTCAAAATCTTAGTACCCTCTCCACCAACAAGTTACAACCCTTTCCCCAAGCCCCCCCCCCCAAAAAAAACAAAAAAAAAAAAAACAAAATCAGTTGTGCCACTGATTCACACGTACTGCTGTCCATCGATCCAAAGTCCAGTTTCTCGGGCGAACACACTTTGAGCAGGTGAGCGGTCTCTCTCTCTCTTATCAAATGTGTTGTTTTGTATTTACTTTCATAGCCCACGACATCAAAACAGGATTAAAGTGCACTCTTATTCACCTTTCTCTAGTCTCTATCGCACCCATCACGTATTGACCAACTGAATCTCAATTTTGAGCACGCACAAACACATAACAAACACACATACTTATTGTTTGTTAATAAAACAAAAATAATACCGCTACTTCAATATTTTCTATTGTGGCATTTCTTGCATTCCCTTTTGATCTCCTGCACCTTCCTATTCAGCTATCTTTTCTTTAGCCCATTTTCGATGTAAAACATGATATTGTAGTCGCGTAAACTAAATTTGATTTAACTTCTTTCGCCGATGGCGCACACATCATTCGCCGATGGCGCACGCGGCACACATGCATACTAAACGTCATCCAAACTTTCTACCACGTCATATTTGTAATCATTCGATATGAATTTTTCGTTTTTAGCAATTTGGAGGGGGTTTTTCCAGGACATTTTCATAGTGACTTCCAAAACTGCCACCCTAGGCTTTTAGATATGAAAACCGCCTGGCACGCTAGCTCAAGTACCCTCTTATAAAAGCCCCGCGTATACAAATCTGTGCCGCATGAATTAGCCCAGAAACATTCGCATCGGGACTTCTCAGGTTCTCATCTTAAAAGAAAAAAAGGGACGTGTCTCAAGAGGTTAAAGGGAGAGATCCACTTTTGCAAGCCAAAATTCAAAAGTTGCGAGGTTATTGTCTTATATGAAAGGAAATGTCATTTAATAGCATGCCTGAAAAAATTAGGGCTTGAAATCTCTTTTTCGTGGAGTTATAGACCTAAAACTGAATAAACTGAGGGACGTCGGTTAATTAGGTACATACGTATTTTCGGCCGGTGAGTAAGTTTGTACATAGATTTCACGGAGTGCCAGATCGGTATGCATGACCCCTACGTGAACCGCGCTAGCTACGTGACTTGCGCATAAGTACTAATGTCTGAGCGTTTACCAAGCAAAATACCCAAGCATCGCTTAAACTGACTACATGTAATTATATATTCTTTCTTTTTGAGATCTTTTTCCGTGACATACGTTAACAAATGTCGGCTTCACAATCCCTTTACGAGAATTAGTACTATATTGTTGTAATATTATGCTAAATCAGTTGAACTCCTTTATTGACCGATATATAGTTTAAATGGAGGGACGCATTCGTTTTTCATTCGTAGAATCCAAATTAGAGGGCTGTTCGCTCTGATTTTTTGTTTGCGTGTTACATTGATCCCCATCCGTCAACTGAAAGCTGTTCAGACGTTTTGTAAAAGTGGACCTGTCCCTTTAAAGGGCAAATCTTTAAGATATTACGTAATACTTCGGGTATTTTTTTAAAAAGAAGGGTACAAACAGGCAGTGAGTAAAGAAAAAAGTGCGTTTCGCCGGGAATCGAGCCCGAGCCAACACAGTTCCTTACTAGCACACGCATAGTTCAGAGTCTGAGTATTATGATTAATATGGATTACTATAAGGGTCAGGGGTTGGTATTCTAGTAAAAGTCGGGCTAAGGGTAGGTGGTCAAGTTTGGAGTTGAGAAAATTTAATTTGAAAGTATCCGTGGGACCGTTTCATCTGTATACCCAGTCAGTGCATTGAGTTTATAGCAAATATCACTTTGCACTTTCGCTCGTTACTCGGTCACATGACATTCATTTACCATGAAATGTTCACACATCACTGTCTTACATATCACATTGCAGAAATGCCCATTTTATCGACCTTTCTTCAGATTTGGTACTTGTTAACAAAGTTACTAGATCCCTTTTTTACTGAAATATGTTTCTAAATTAAATTCAAATATAAAGGAAATTTAATAGAAATATTTAAAATGATGGAAATTCGTGGGGAATCGAACCCGAGACCTCCGGATTGCTAGACCGGTGCTCAACCATTGAGCCACAAAGACCCTTGAATGGGAAACGTTCCCATGAAACCCTTTCATTGCTCGAATAGTCAGAAGCTATATAAACCGGGAACTAACCCAAGGATAATTAAATCTACTTTGCGCGGGATCACGCGAAGTGATGCAGCTTTTTTAAATTAATTAAAGGGATAGTTGAGTTCTGGTAAGGAGAGTACAGTTTTGGTGAAACTGAATTTTAGTAACCAAAACCTGCATCATTACATTACAAACTAATAGTTATAACTAGAAAGGAACACAAAATTACAAATGACGTAGTAAAGATCATGTTATCATTCAAAAAGAGCCGTTAAAACGTAAGAGGGCGCTCTCTAAACACTCATCGGTTTCAACCATTTTGAATAAAATATTGTGCATGTGATGCTTTGTTGAAATAGTGATTAGATAGAGAAATAACCAACAACTATTTAAATACCTATTTTGTAACTTTTTGAAAAGAGGAAGCATTTAAAAAAAAATGTAACGGCTGGTTCAAAATTCTCTAATAAACCTGTAGCCTTTAGTCAAGGCTCTATATGGCTTGGAGATTCTCTATGCGATCACGAGCTAGCTAGCTGTAAGAGAGATAGATACTATTAAACTGGCTCCCATATATAGCCTTTAAGCACTGGATTCGCAGTAATTTATTAATGAGCAAAGAGAATAAGGCATTACTAATTCATGAGAGAAATCAGCAACCAATCAGATCGCTAGATGTGGATACCGTATGCCTAATCGGTGGCGTGTTCCACCGTGTATTAAGGGGTTTATTTTAGTATCAGACATTAATATTATCATAACTTTCATAATGATAAAATATGAGATACATTACAATAAAAACTAACGCATAAAAATAGCTTTTTGCATCCATATCAAATCTCAACTCTTTATTTTAAAAGAAAACAACATATTTTGTAATGACGTACCCTATAAATAATGGACGCGTCCGGACCGGTGCACCGCGGTGGTGTTCAGTGCATACAGCATACGCTAGTCCGTAGCGGAGACCCGATCACAACCACTACTCTGTGCCACTAACAGTGTATTGTGCAAGGTTGCGCGTTTGGTTTTACAATGCAGCTTCCAAACGAAGACTAACACTCACAAACAGCTGATCAACCTGGTCTGTGGCATATGAATATGGGCTTCGTAGATTTTTTACGAAGATTTTCTATGTAAATAAAAGAAAATAAAACTTTTCACGTTCATGACTGACGATAGGCTTCGCGCTGCGCGCTCAAATTCGGCATACCGCGGTTAGTACACTGCCGGTAGAAACTGCCAGACAGCACGATGCCTATCGGATAGGCTAATAAACCTGGGGCCCCAGCTTGATTACAAATGGATATTTCAGCCGTCTCTGAACCGATTTTGATCAAACAAAGATGATTTTATTATTGAAATATTATGCTCTTTCAAATTTTACACTCAGTTTTTCATTACCTCACAAAAAAGTAGTCTAGCGCCCTCTTTACCAAAACTCAACTATCCCTTTAAATTCAAACTTAAAGGAAACTGACTAGAAATATTTTAAATGATTGAAAATGAGCAAAGCAAAAATATGTATCTAATGAAGATATGAACTTACCGAATGGAGTTTTATCAACATGTTGCTGGCGAATTGGTTATAGTAAGCAAATAATTACTGTTGGTAAAGGCGATGTCACAAACTATCACTTCCGAGGCAATCTGGATGTAGCTATCTTTCCGAAGCGGAGCTGAGGAAAGATAGCGTATACATTCAGATCGCCGAGGAAGTGATAGTTTGCCATCGCCTGAAACCAAAAGGTGATTATTTGCTTTATATTCCTCATCGAACTTCTAGATCTAGACTAAGCAGGCCTAGTCTAACTCTAGTCTACTGTTACTAGGTTTGATCTACTTACCAACAATGTTATTCCAATTTCGGTAACAGGGTAACTCCATGACAATTCCATTATATTATAACAGTTCAAAAGTCAACGGTAACTCCTTGAAAATTCCAAAAGTTAAAACGCGAAATGTAAACTCCCCCCAAAACAGTTCATAAGTCAACAAACACGAAAATAGAGTCTCCCCAACACTTGGTCTAGCGCTTTCAAGTCCATGTCAGACAGTTCGTCAATAGATATCTACACAGTGTAACGAAGTTTTCTTCTCCCATCAATGATGGGCGAAACTATGTTTCATCACGTGATTAACTTTTGACCAATCGTAGAGCAAGATTCTTAGTATGTGGAATATGATATTTATTATATAACACCTTAGAATGTTCTCGAGTTGTGATTGGTTGAATTCAGGTCACATGATATTCAGTAGAAATGATCTATTGCACTCTCTACTGACCCGACTGTGCAATAGTGCATTAGTGCAATGCGAGTCTCACCTCTGGTCTATTTCAACGCGGCGCTGCGCGCCTTGTAACAGGCTTGGCTCGCATTTCGTGCAATATTATTCGGCCATTGCACGCAAAATCATTCATTATTTCCCTACCGTTTATCACAGCTCGAAAGAAAGAAAGTATCTCAGTCCAAATTGTATAAAGGACTCGCAACGGATGAACGGCACAAGGTAGTAAGTATCATATCGTTGTTGTTAATCGCTGACATCAATGTTAAGTGGGAAAATATATAATTATCCATCTAGTGATTATGTAATGCTTTAAAAACTGTAGCAGTGAGCGATAAGCAATGCAAAACTGTCATTGTTGGCTCTTTATTATACAGCTGAATGTATCATGAGGTAACTTTAATATTAAATCATAAACTATCGATATGAGCTCCATTTGTTGGGTCGATATGGACAAAGTTACTACAAAACTCCTTTGACAGTTTTTCCTGAAGTAACACATAAACGTCAACCTCAATTTATTTTTATTTCATGTACAGAGAGAACGTTGTTTTTTCTAGGACAACGGGAATTTCTTTCTTTCTCCTTTTCCGCTGAACTGCGACATCCAACTGAAAAACCTGAGTGACCTGTTTCCTCACATTTTATAGAGCGTCTGCTGTTTCTTAGAAAGATGAACATGATTTTGAAGATGATTTCTTTGTTTAAACGTTTCAAGTTTAAATTGTTGTTTGTAATTCCACGCTGTGTTCATAATTTGACTAACATTCAGGAGTGAAATGTAATTAAAATGTTCCAAATACCCGCTCTTCAGTAAGTCGTGTTTATATATCTTACTGGGAAGCACGGATGTACAGAATGATGTGCATTCCGTTTAATAACAAAATAATATTACCCAGGTCGAAAGCCTAATGCATCACTCATCCCTCGAGAACGAAATTAGTTTGCGTCCGAAGTTCATACCCAACCCATTAACTTTAAACAAACCGAGAGTATTGCACTTGTATCATGTGTTACATACAAAGCAAATTTGAATACACGGGTTAACGGGAGTTCGCCCCTTATTTATTTTACCCGACCCAATTCATTTCCGACGGAAATACTAACAGCGCCTGTAATTAAATAAACTTTCACCCGGACTCTGACAAATTATTTACGTTCTAAAAATACTCCGCCTTCCCCTTTTTTGTATTTGCTTTGATCTCCAATGATTACTGCTAATAATGTACCCATTTCGGTACCCATATTATTACTTTGCTTCTTAACCCTTTATACTTGGCATGAGTATGAACCACCCTGCCACAGTTATGAAGATGCATGTTGCTTTCACATTGAACACAAACCACGTCTAAGCGTATCATTGTTTATCATCACCTACTGGGTCCTCATCCTTTCCACTCTCTCCTTTGAACTCGCCTATCCTATTCATCCGATCCTGCAACACACTTCACTTCACTTTCTTTGTCCTAACTCTCTCGCTCCCATCCCCTACACTCATAATCCCCTCTATTGTTCCTCCCCTCTCAGTGCCCCAGTGTGCACTCCCACACCTCATCAACTGTCTTTTGTTCACATGTCTCTTTCCATTTCTTGATTTATTTCTTTGATCCTCCCTACCTCTATTATTCTCTAAGCCTTACACTCTCATCACATTTTCTTTGACTGCAGCCACTTAAGGACCCACCCATGCCTGTTTGACCTGATTGGTCAAGCAGTCCTGACACTCACCCACTCACAGTTGCGTTCATTGTTTTGTGTCTCCGCCTCCTTTCCTCTTTCCAGCCCCCCTTCCATACATGTGTTTATGTTGGTATATATTCTGTGTTTTTTCTGTAGTAACTGTCATTTGTGGCCTGACGAAGATTCTGCTAGGATCGAAAGCTAGGCTGTATACGACTCTCATTTTACCACATTGGCGATTTTTTAGTAGACAAGCAGTTTTCAGCAGTATTTTCCATATTTATTGTTTATTTATCAGTACTTAGCTGTGTAAACGAAGATTAGATCGTGCATGATTATATATTATACCTGTATACATGGGTTTGAAACGTGGAACTGGTATATCGATACTGGTGAACACAATGTAACATATTTGTTGCCATTCGGCACGTGTGGCACTCACAGCGCGCCTGTAGATTCATCGCTCAAAGCACAGAGATGGTCATGTTGAAGTTTGCTCAGTCTCCATGGAGTCTAGCCCGAAATCATCTTGAGCACCGTCCATGATCTAAAAAAAAAAAAAAAAGGATGGTGATGGTTGTGTGTGTGTGTGTGTGTGTGTGTGTGCGTGCGTGTGTGTATGCGTGTGCGCGTGCCTGCGTTTGTGTGTGTGTGCGTGTGCGGAAGGGGGGGGGGGGGTGGTGGTCGACCGGTTACATTTCCGTTTTCACTGATCCGATCAAAGTATTTATAGTAAGAACATCCTGTGTATGCAAAATATAATGAAGACATACATCCGGACGGGTAAAAGTGTCGTTAGCCATGCCATCAAGTATACGAAATAAGGACTGGTTGAACATACTTTTCTTGGAAAGGGAAGCATCAATTATTTGTCTATATTCACTTTGGCCATTAGCGCTTTTCTCCCGCCTGTAGACGTCTTCAGGGTAAGCTAACTATTAGATTTTAAACAATTTCTAAAGGTAATTTTACATTATTGTTACAGCGCGACAATGCATGACCCGTAACAGGTGGTTAACGGTGGATGCTAGTCGGGGGGGGGGGGGGGGGGGCACGGAATTTGTAACGGGTATTACAACAATTTAATGATGGAGGCAACAAGTCTCAATAATTGCCACTTGTAGGAAAGCAAGGACCGCTACAGACTTGTGATAAAGAGTATCTAAATATACATTGGTATCTGATCAAACCAGTCCAAACCGGATAGATTCGAACTCACCTGGTTTGTTTCATTTTGTTTTGTTGTTTGTTTTAGGTTGGATGATCATGAAGATGGCCATGTTATCTGATTCTATTGAGATTAAAACGGACAATAATGGAGCATGAATGAAGAGAGATGGGGACGGGAGAATGGAAGTAGAAGGGGAGATGGGACTATACGAGAGAAATAATAGAATACTAGAGAGGCATGGGGGAGAGGGAGAGGGGGGGGGGGTGCAGCCCTCAACCGCCCCCCCCCCACATCCCGCGCATCGAACGGATCTGTCCTACGGTAGGCCTATATCTTTTATATAGCTTGTTTTCCTTTTTATTTGTGTTTTATATGAATTATTAGTCTAGAGTTAACTATTCGCAAATAATATAAACACGCAAGACAATCAGACATACTAATACATAGATCGTCGTCTGCATAATGAATATAAGGAGCTTTTACAAAATGACTTGACATACAAACCTGACATAATTTTTTTGGAAAAAGGAAGTTATTTTTTCCTAATAACATGCATTATTCATCCCAAATTATATCCAAGGTAAAGAAAGATATACCACAATAACAGACACACACATGCCCTGGCATGTGAATAAACAGTTCCTGTCTAATGCGTAAACATGACATTTACTTTTGGCAAGGAGAAAAATATATTTTGCACAAACGTTGTTCGGATTATAGAAAGATATATTATGCATAAATACAGACGCGTACATGCACTGACAGACAGACACATACTATAAGCGTGTCTTTTTGTCAAATAAGCAAACACGACAATTATTTTTGGCCATTCGAAAAATACGTCCAACACAAATATTATTTGATGCACACGCACTGACATACAGGCGGACACATTCTGTCTTTAATACATAAACATGAATTGCTTCGTACATACGTAAACATGACAATCATTTCTCTCAAGGGTTTACGTATTTTCCTTTTTTTTTCTTCGTAGAAAACATTACTTTGGCACGAAATTCATTTGAGGTTTATAGAAACTCATTCTATAAGAGACCCAATCATGCACACATTTACTGACAGACATGCTGTCACATATTTTACACACACATACACACAAACGCATTTAAAAGATTTTTTTTTTTTCTTTTGCCCCATTCAGGGAACTTTATTTTATTCAAAAATGTACAAGTTATATGGTTACATTATTCATAAAAACAGAAACAAAAACATATAAATATTGTATTATACATACACAATTATGACAAAAAATCAATGAACTGTTTTACTTTGTTTAACCCAATTGGAAAATATATTTTGCAATTGAGATAAAATGTTAAATCATATTTTAGCTCTTGTAGCATAGTTTTGACATTCATTATTTTACCTTTCCGTGATTTTTTAATGTAATTTTTATAAATGATATATTAAATGATATATTCGGCATAGTTAATCAGTAGATTAACCAAATAAAATTCATTATTTCCAATCTTATAACCAATAGTTAACAATTCCTCATTTATCTCCAATTCTATGCCACAAAAATAAAATATTATCTTTGATATAATTTTCCAAAATAATTTCAGATTTAAAGAGTAGTTGCTTAATGCGAAAACATTACAATAAGTACTCATTAAATTGAATTGAATTATGTACATAGTATTTTTGTGGTTTATGGAATACTTAAAGGAACTTCAAGGAAGATGCCTGCAAAAGAACGACACTATCTTTAAAGGGATAGTTGAGTTTTGGAAGAGAGGGGCTTACACAAAATAATTTTTTTGTGAGATAATGAAAAACTGAGTATCAAATTTGAAAGAGCATACAATTTTAATGGCAGAAAAAACTTTATTTGATCAAAATCGATTCAGAAACGGCTGTAATATCCATAAACATAATCATTTGTAATAAATGTGGGGCCCCACAAGTATTCGATAATTTTGAACCAGCCGTTAAAACTCGTTTTAAAAAGCTTCCTCTTTTCAAAATGTTTCAAAAGACGTTTTTAGATAGTTGTTGATCATCTCTCTATCTAATCACTATTTCAACAAAACAGCACATGCACAATATTTTATTTTAAATGGTTTAAACAAATGCGTTTCTTGAAAGCACTCTCTTTAGTTTAAACAGCTCTTTTTTAATGGTAACAGGCTTTTTACTTAGTCGTTTGTAATTTTTGTTTTATTCCTTTTGAGCATGGTGGAGTTATAACTATTAGTTTGTTATGTAATGGTGCAGGTTTTGGTTACTAAAATTCAGTTTTACTAAAACTGTACTCTCTCTACCAGAACTCAAATGCATACTGCCCGAGATACATTGTGCTGTTCTAAAAGTCTCAAATGATCACAGCATAATATAATCACTGCATTTACATGATTATGTAGGTTACAAGTCATTGCCACATTGGGAATAATAGACGAGCTCCGGCGGACACGACATAGATACATGGGGCCGGATTTCCTATTGCACCGGAACCTGCCAAAAATGCCATCTGTTGTATCAGTATTGTATCAGCGCACCTGTCCGTGCGCTAACCTTCACAAGTCAAGTGTACTTCTTTTGCCAGCTATAGTGTAGTTTAAAGTGATCCATTACCTCAGTCAAATCCACACTTCCCTTGAACCTTGTTGTTTGGCTGATGATAAGAGAAGAATGAAAGGGTTTTTTAATTTTTTTATTCAAATGTCTCCCTAATAATTGCGATATTTAAGATTGAATTAAAAGGCGTTCCGTTTTTAGATTGTAGTTAAAAGTATTCGAATTCGAATACTTCGATTGTTCATATTATCGCGCGAACAATCAGGATAAACTTTGACATCAATTACGTTGTTTTCACTAGGTAACACTGTTATTTTCAATGGAAATGAAAATATCACATAATCATTCCGAAGAATCTTACATTGCTATTGGCATAATTATGATTGACGTCTCAAATATCACTCTTGGAAAAATCGGGTGAAGTTAAACAATGGATCACTTTAACTCAAAAAGTGCCTAGTACATGCCTGCAAGGTACCACTGCTTTATGCAGCATGTCTGCACACACTGGTACTAATCTGCAAGAATCCTCAGGATTGAAGGAGGCAGATTAACCAGAAGAAAAGGAAGACGAATAACTGATCAAGGATGGATGTTGTCTTGTGCAGTGGTATTGTGTACGTAAGTATATACCAATAATGTGGAGTAATACCCTTTCAATACATCGTAATATTAATCACCAAAATTAGTCCACATTGCATTGAAATTTGCCATAACACTTAAGCCGGCAATGGGGATTATCTATGTGTTAGCATTAAGGGTTCACTTTGGATCCGCCAATATACAGTTGGACATTTTCCCAAGTCTGCCAAATAAATATTAAGAAATATTTTCTTTTTTCTCGAATATCTTATCCATATTATCTTCCAATAAACGGGAATATACATTTAGATTGGCGTGGCAAACTAGAAGGTGTGGATGGGCTTACATTGCATCCCAATTATGCAACAGTCCATTGAACACACATTTTTTCTTATTTTCTGACTAGAGTCGACGTGGAATTTTAATGTGTGTGCCGACTACATTCGTCCAACGCGCTCAATGGGATACACTTATTGTCACATATTCTCATTAGTGGATCAACTTTAGTCCGGGCGAAAAAGACAGACATTAACAGTAACCGGTTAAACCGTTTCACACCTGTTAAATTTCAATAACGCATTGATGGTTGTCATCTGCCACCAGAGATATTATAATGGCTTCTTTTCAATATCCAGTCAATCCCTTTAGTTCTGCCTTGGTATCAGGACAAAGGGTAGTGATAGCATAACCAGTCGTTATGGTGCCGTCACACCGAGCTACGCTTCTACTACGCTCTCGGACTTAGACAAAATTCCCAACATTTTGACCAAAGCGCAGTAGAAGCGCCGACAAATCGAGAAATTAATGACACAAAGGTAGCTTGTTCATGCTCTTACTACGCTTTCAACGCTTTCTACGCTCTCACTACGCTTTCACCACGCTCGCAACTCGTTTCCGACTTACTCACTACGCATGTTCTGTGTGACTGTAACAATAGCTCAGAACAATGACACGAGGCAGCTTACAGCACGCTCTTACTACGCTCTCACTGCGATCCGACTAGCTCACTGCGCATGCTCTGTGTGTCTAATAATAGCTCAGAATTTCACATAAACCTGAATACAATGATAGATAATACTAGCCATGTCGAATGTGTGGGATTATATTACACCATCTATTTTCCACGTGATCTTTTGAAATGTCGTCTATTGATGATCGAGTGAGCTGCTATTCAAGAATGAGCAGACTGGGACAGACAAAGCTTGACCCTGAATATTTCAGTCAATCTTAAATGCATTCTAGGTTACCCCAGGTGGAATTGACAATGAAAACCTAACAACCACAAACCTGAAGCTGGCAGAGGGGGAATCAATGACCGAGGGGTGGGGTGGGGGAGATATATCATTTTAGTGTTTCGTTGAACAGTGTATGTCACATCGTGGCGTTGCGAAGGGGGGGGGGGGGGGGTAGGCAAGTACCGCCAACAATTGGGACAAAACAATTACATATATTTGGGTGAAATCTGTGTTCAAAATAAATACATAGGGTGTGTGTGTGTGTGTGTGTCCCCATTCATTGAAGCCTCATATTAGTCTGATGCCGACATGCCACGTTTTAGCCAGAAGTTGAGTTTTCCCCAAATTTGACTTTGGCCCGAACATGCCATCATTTTAACTTGTGACATTATTTTACCTATGGATGGTTGATACGTGCGAAACTTCGCAATCTATACAGGGTAGCCCCCAAAAAACGGAACGGGGCACTGCCCAAAATATAGTTACAAATGTATTATGTTCATCGGATAGGGTGTCTTTTCAAATGAACAACGATACCAAGAACAGTCAATTTGATCGTGTAGTTTTTGTTTTAGGGCGCTGTGAGTGACACCTTGTCAGGTTCTCTTTTTTGTCAATTTTTACCGAGCTAGTGCTTGATAAATCGCACGTACCGCCTTTCATAGCGTTGACAACGCGCGCCATTGTTAGTGTGCACTCAGCCGTGTGCCGAGAGAATGGGCATGGTCGTTCAATAGTATTGCGGGCAGGGAGTGCGGGTTAACTAGCAGTGACTAGGTACAAATTGACAAAAATGGGCACCTGACATGGTCTCACTCACAGCGTCCTAAAACAAAAACTACACGACCAAAATTACTGTTCTTGGTATTGTTTTTCATTGGAAAGACACACTAACTGATGGACATAAACATTTTGGTACTATATTTTGGGAAGTGCCCCGTTCCGGTTTTTTTGGGCCACCCTGTATAGCGTCCACTAGCTGTTCACACGCGATGGAATAGATCTGCAAAATGTCTTTTGTTCAATGGGGAATAAATGGGAAGATTATGTCACATGCGTGAAAAGATAACCTCCCATGCATGAACAGACAATACCCCCTACACAAAAGTTCAGATCGTGGAACCGCTACGCTTGTTTTGGGCGTGTTCAAAGCGAGCGCAGAACTCCTACGATCTAAACTTTTGTTCAGCGAGCTATTGTCTGTTCATTCATAGAAGGTTACATTTTGACGCATGTGAGATAATCTTCCCATTCATTGCCCACTGCGTTGCCAATTTGCTTTGGTCGCAGTGGGAGCGCCGCGTGATCGGCGAAAAAAGTGTACGATCGAAACAATAGAGAACAATGAACACCGCTCTAGCTACGTCCTCAACACGTTCCTACTACGCTTCGCCTCGCGCTTCCAAATTTATGAATGGGGATTAGGAGCGTAGTAGAAGCGTAGCTCGGTGTGACGGGGGTATTAGTACTATTTTGTCCTAGATGGTCCGTGACTCAATATTACTTGACTGTCTAAGTTGTGACCGGTTGTATTATGACCTGGGTGAGACCCCGTTGAGATACTTTGTCTGGATGACTTTGCGGAGGGATTTGCATTGATATCACATTTCACAGGTGCAACAGTGACTGGTTAATTCTGACATTAAGCCTGGACCAAACTTAAGCCACTGATGAGATTTTGGGCCAGTGAGGTTTCTAAAGCTGCTTTGCCTAATTAACTCATTTTATGCAACGTTTAAAGGGACTTAGTAACATTGTCCAAATCCTCAAAATCCAATTGGAATTCAAGCGGTTTTCTCATACCTTGTTTTATTCGTATTAACAATAAAATCATGGGACATGTTTCAGTTTATGAAATTATCTACGGGACCTTTTCAGCCGTGTACAAAGTAAGTGCAATGAGTAAGTGAATATCACTGTGCATTTTTACTAGGCCAAATAACATCCAATTAACTTGATATTTCCACACATTACTTTCTGGACATATCAGATCACACCAATACACATTTTATTAAGCATGCATTACTTTTTGCACTAATTGTCAACAAAGCTACTAGATCCCTTTAACAGCCAAGAAACGAATTGCGACACAGGTTTTTTTTAATTAAAAGATCCCTTTGGCGAAGCAGTAAGTAGACAAGATCATGAGGCCTATATAGCTCCTTCCTCCGCTATATACCATTGATTTTGTTATTCTAAAAGCGAACTTCATAAATCATAACTTCGTGAACTTACCAAGTCTAATATAGGATGCAGATTATTGGCTGAATTCTTAATACATACCGGTTATCCCAATACATGTATAATAACCATTATAATTGAACACTGACGACCTAGGTATCTTATAGTAATGCGTTTGCTTCTAAAAGATCATAATGGGCATATATGTACACCACGGGGATAATCCCGATAAAACTTCGAGAAATCCCGAAGATTCACGATAAGCCTCACATGATGCGTGCAAAACGTCACCAAGCCATTATTGGACGCGTGATGACGGAATGCTCGTAAGTTCTCCACGCTCGGAAAGGGCAATAGTTTTATAGTACCCGTCGTGAGCACGTGGCATTGTTCGTATATTATATCGAATAAAAAAACCTTAGTAAAAAACCTTGTCAGAAATACCTGCCTCTGGATGGGGTACACTTTCATCGATAGGACATTGAGGTGGGCCAGTGGAGCCAGTCACAGTTAGTCTCAGAAGGCATATTACGAAAATAGTATAATTGTACACGAATATGGGATGGTTTTGCCCGAAAATTACGTTGTTATTGCCCTAAAATGTCATTAATCTTCCCGAATATGACTTTATTTTGCCCGGATATAACACGGATTTGTCCGAATATGACAAGGTTTTGCCCGAATGTGAGGTGATTTTTGCCCGAATATGGTAGTTTTCAAAACTCCGGGGGGGGGGGGGGGGCTGCAGCCCCCTCAGCACCCTGCCTCCTACGCCTATGCAAGAGGCAGAGCAACAAGCCTAGGGCAGATCAGAATGGAACATGATTTCTCGTGTCGTAGGGGAGCGAAGCCGAAGGGATACACCGTCCTACGCATCTAAGTTAATAAGACATTATTATCACCAGAGATCATGCCGACAAACCCCAAGTACCTCAGAGAGGGGAAAGAGTAATTACTAGCACCCTGATTTCTTCGAACCGTCGGAACAGGAATTTACTTTTGTTGTCAAGGGTCAACATATACAGTTCGAAAAAAATACCTCTAAATGTTGTATTTTTGCGACACTTTCATGACGGTAATTTGAGTCAGACGCAGTCTTACTGGTACAACATCTGAGTGTCGTAAAACAGAGACGGATGTTAAGATCTAGGTTTAGCCTTGATGATGTCAGAGAGCGTATATGTAACATAAAGGGGAATCCTTAGCTGAAAAGCGGCCAGAATTTAATTGTTTTTCTTGACCTATTCTTGCTCTATTTTTGCCTAGAATTACATACATGAGTGTTTCCCTAGGGTTAGATGCAAGGGCGTCGATTTCTTCTCATGGTTGGGGGCGATGGTCAGGGGGTTTGACCCAATGACGATGCGGAGCATCGTCCACGAGCCGCGAAGCGGCGAAGTCCGAGCCGCGTAGCGGCGAGGCGATTTTTTTGGGGGGCTATTTTGCTAAGGGGGGGGGGGGGGGGGTTTGACCCAATGACGATACGGATACTGTGTGGGTCTGGACACAATGATGGCGTTTTTCTATGCACATCACATTTTCACTTGGCAGCCCAAGGGGGGGGGGGGGGGGGGGGTTAAACCCATGATGGCGTTTGTCTATGCACATCACATTTCCACTTGGCAGCCCAAGGGGGGGGGGTTTAAACCCCCTAACCCCCCCCCCCCCCCCCGTAGATCCGCGCCTGGGGGGGGGGGGGTGGGGGTGGGAGGGGGTGTCCCCCCTCCAACGGTAGGAAGCTTTTGCATTTTGAGGCTTGAAATTGTGCAATCTGGAGCATACCTAAGGCATCAATTTCACGTTTTATAAACTTGTTTCTGAGTTACCGTATTATAGATAAACACAATTAATGAAATCAAGTTTGCAGAAAACCAAAGGGCGGATCGCACTTCTTGTTTTGCTTATGGTAGCCTCTTCCACAATTACATGCGCCAGTATACTTTTTTTTTCTTTTTTCTTACCCTCCCAAATATTGGGGGGGGAGATGATAATACAGGCCATCCCCCCACCTCAAATATTGGGGGGATATATCCCCCCCATCCCCCCCGTGATCGACGCCCCTGGTTAGATGTCGTTTGAAATTATATATTAATATGCCCTGTATGAGATTTTCTCAGGAAAGAGGGGAGGGGGGGGGGGCAAAAAGGGGGGCCATAGGTGCATGACTTTTCACAGAGGAGGGGGTAAAAAAAAAACTTAACCTCTCTGATATTTCAGAAGAGAGCAGGGGCGTAGTTCATTAAGTAACAGTGACATGAGGAATACGCTTCTCTTATTCCCTTCATCCGCGGTAGATTACTTTGGGTGTTTCTTCGGCATAAACTCTGCTGATTGTAATAACCCCTGTTCAATCGTTGGATTTTCGGCTTGTCATTCTGGTTGGTGTTAAGCATATGTCAACGCCTTCTTCGACCCTAGAGATAACTGGAGGATTGACTAGGCTGTGATACACGCAGGGAAATTGATCACCCGGATTTAGGCACCGATATTTGTAAGATGCAGAGTTGACTATGTTCTTAAAGTTTACATGCAAGAATGATATGCGACAGTCTCATCCACGGAATCTCTATATCCATCAAGCTATCCGAGGGACAGGTTAATGTTCTGTAGAATCATTTCCTGCATATTTAAGGATGTATACGCGTGGTGGCACGTTTACGCCCAGACTGAGTTTATATTGAGTTTGATGAACGGCAAAGGCTTCAGCCAGTCCGATGGTGGGATTCGAACAGCATCCGTTGCTTCTTCTGCCAGACGCTCCCAGGCATTTATATCGATGAGCTTACTCGTCCCCGGTTTAGCCCTTCACTATCTAGACAGGGCGAAGACGAGTCGTTTGTATTGTCACTGTGAACAATAAACATAAATATATAGTGAAATTAAACGTATTATATGTATTGACCAAGCACCGCACTGTTATGGAATCCGTATTTTAGGATAGTTAGTGTAGTGGCCTATCGTTCCTTTAGGAGGGGCCTATCTCATCAGTAAACTAACTTTATTGCGTCTCTACCATCTAAATTGTTGATGTGATTAAAAACAGAAAAGTACAACAAAATACACATATGTATCACTTCGACCAAGCACTACATTAAACTTGTTATTGAACGCGTTATAATTATAGGGGCAACAACCTCTCATTGGGAAGGGCAATTTCCCTCTCGCACTAGGCGGAGGGCCAAAGTCGAAAAAGTGGCTTCCTTAAGGACTTAGGTTGCCAGATCTCCACAACAAGTTTAAACCAATTTTATTTGCAAGTATTTTTAATAAGACAAATTTATTCAGAGGTCTACCTCAAAAAATTTGTTGCGAACACCTCCAAATCCAAGATGGCGTCCAAAGAAGTAGCCGTTTTGACTTGCTATAGATAACTGGCGAGATCTCCCAAACGACACCAACAATTAGCATGATTTTGCAACCATATTAAAGACAATATTATTTCCTATAATCTGATACCAAATTTCATGGGTTTCAGGATATGTAACACGGTCATTTTTAGTCCCAAACTCAAATTTTAGGCATTTTCCCCCCAAAATATGAAATTATTGATTTACATAATTCGGCATGAATCAATAATTGCATTAGGCGTTGAATTAGTACTTTTCAGAAAACTGCCCAGTTATATCAACAATACTCTGTGAAAATTTCAAGTGTGTACCGTATCTGAACAAAATGTTATAATAACTGGAAGTCAGCATTTGATATCGACAAATACAGCAATTTTGTACGATTTCGAATGCTATACAGGGTGCCCCAATAAATGTAATTCTTGTTTACGGACTTTATTCAAGAAATGCTCCTAAATAATGACATGTTGTTTATACCTGTTTTCAACAAAACCTTCAGTTTCCTTCTTTTATGTCATGAATATGCCGCCATCGGTTTGCAATACACGAAAATAGTGTATTGGTAATTTCACTGCAATAATAAATCCATTATGCAAAGTGTACTATTTAGTGCAATATTCGAATGAGAGGCGCGCGTCCTTCACAGTTGGACCGACCATATCTGGATAATTATGTTTTTAAAATGATTATTATTCGGAACACCACAGTTAGCTAGACTTTTTCAGGGTTCGAAGAAAACTTTGAATAGGCTATTATGTTTATTGTACAATAACTTTTTGTACCACCTTGTACATTTGTAACCATAGTAACAACAACAATAGAAATACAATAAATCATATATCTGGCTACTACAAGCCGCATTATGCACACTAATTTTCGCGTGTACATGAAGGAAAACAAATCACATGTAAAGTGACACCGTTAACCTGCTAATTTTAAGTTTTTAAAAGAAATATTTTGTGATTTGGTATATTTCTGTCCATAATCGGCTGTTGTTACCATGGTTACACGAGTACAGTGTAGTGCACAAAAAATAAACATTCGGCTTGCTGAGGCTTTTCGGTGGTGTACATATTGGTTTAGCAATTGAGTTTGTTTCGTTTTGATACTAAGTCAGCCAATTTGTATAGACCTTTATGGTCTCCAGATACATGTAATAAGATATGAAGGGTGCGTGCCTTGCGATCACGATGGTGTTCGAATCTATATACGCTCTGCACATATTATGTCCCGCATATTATGTACTTCAGTAAAACACTTACTCAAGATAATGAACATGATCTTGACAATGTTTTAAACACATCATGGGCACCCAGTATGATTCGAATTCGCAATATGCACAGCAGGCGCGTCAGTATGCAGCTGACTGGAATGCTCCTTGTGGAGTGGAATTAAGTTCATTATTAGCGCTTGATTTATGATAAATGCAGTTAAATAAATACAAGACAGACACGACATCTACGCGGATTGCAAAATGATGGTGGAATATTCATCATATTACAGGAAATGGTGGTTTTGTTGATATTTCATAACTGGAATTGAAGGTGTCCCGAGATTGACGCAATCATTTGGTACACAAATCCTATAATCAAGATTACACATTTTTGAGACACCCTGTACAGCATGAGAAATCATGCAAAACTACCCGTTTTGTAGATATCAAATGCTGACTTCCAAGTACTATAGCTTTTTGTTCACATACGGTACACACTTGAAATTTTCACAGAGTATTGTTGATATAATTGGACAGTTTTTTGAAAAGTATTAATTCAACTGCTAATACAATTATTGATTTATGCGTAATTATGTAAATCAATAATTTCATATTGTTGGGAAAAAATGCCTAAAATTTGAGTTTTGGGCTAAAAATGACCGTGTTAAATATCTTGAACCCCATAGTGTTTGGTATCAGATTATAGGAAATTATATTGTCTTTAATATGGTTGCAAAATAATGCTGATTTGAGGTGTCGTTTGGGAAATCTCGCCAATTATATATAGCAAGACAAAACAATTGCTTTGTTGGACGCCATCTTGGATTTGGAGGTGTTCGCAACAATTTTTTTGAGGTAGACCTCTGAATTATGTTGTCTCATTAACCATGTTAACAATACTTGCAATTAAAATCGGTCTAAACTTGTTGTGGAGATCTGGCAACCTAAAGTCACTTTTTTCGACTTTGGCCCTCCGCCTACACGGTTACACACTCGGATAGCCTATTACGTAACACCATTTTAATTTTGGCACACACTGTCCCTCTCGTGGCCATGCTGCACTTTGCTTTCCTCTATTATTGTCTGGGGGTACTTTTTCACAAAGATCCTAAGTTGGACTTCAAATTATGAAAAGCCGTTCATTATTATGTACAATTTAAACATTATTTCTGAAATAAGACACTATTTTCTGTTTTCAAGGAGATTTTATATTTTTGCTGTATTGAAAGTCTCAAATATGCGAACGTTTTCTCTTGAATTATTTGATTATAAGGCTACAAAATGGCTTTTCATAACGTTAAGTCCAACTTACAATCTATGTGAAATACCCCCGCTCCTCGCAGGGGTCACTATTTTTATTTCTGTTTGATATATTATTATCTGGATCTAATTTAAGACGTGCCATAAATTCCACGGTTGTCACATTCATGTATCACCAGTGGTGGAGCGTGGTCTGACTGATCGAGGGCACAAATTAATGATTGGGGGCACACTCTTTGTTTGTATTAAAGGGATCTAGTAACATTGTCGAAATCCTCAAAATGTACTTGGAACTCTATTATAGCGATTCTCTCAGTCATAATACCTTGTTGTATTCATATTATTTCCTTTCGTTATTAAAAAAAGATATCAATTAACGATTGAGGTGTTCGAATTTTTAACTAACCACTGGCTAGTCATAACCGTGTACAAAGTCAGTGCAATGAGTTTAATAGTGAATATCACTTTGCCTTTTTGTTCATTACTCTGCCATTATAACACCCATTTAACGTGACATTTTCACACACTACTCAGTGGACATAATCAGATCACAACAATACACATTCTATCAACCATTCATTACATTCTGCACATGTCAACAAAGTTACTAGCTCTCTTTAATTTGAAAATGATTTCCCCTGGATCACGTTTTTGTCAAAAAATCAGGAGTGGGGGTCGGGGGCAGATGTCCCCCGTATAGCTATACCACTGTGTTTCAGTCCAATCAATACCGTCTAGGATACAAAACTAAAATAATGCTTCTTTGATTGACCTGTTACCTCAAGTATATACACGTTGACATTCCCATAATACAGGGGGTGTATTCTGAAAACAATTACAAGCTAAAATTGATTTCATCTACGTCACTAAAATATTTTTAGCCAAATCGGTATTCTAAAAATGTACTTTATAAGGAATAGCGATTTGCTATTACAAATATGTATTAGTGACGTAGATATGACGTAGATACAATACCTCTTAACTTAAAATAATTTTCAGAATACACCCCCATATCTAATCCAAGTGACTGTATACCGTGTTCACACGGGTTAATGTGCTAATGGGATACTACTGTATAGTGGCGCTGATATGGAAGGGAACGTTAGGGAAATAAAGACAGCATTTTTACCCATACCTTGTGAGAAAGCGTATTGTTATAGTTGGCTGGGTTCGTGGAACCGAGTACTACTATTCCCGGTTCCCGTTGCAGAAAGATATCCAATCGATTGAAAGGTAAAATTGATTGTAAGTCAGAGAGTTTGCGTGTTTTAACCAATCAGATTTGCCCATTTAGAACACAATCATGACCCAACTTACAATTAATTGTAACTTACAATCGATTGTATCTCTTTCTGCAACGGGGCCCCGGTGTCTTTAAAAGTCAGCAAGGCACGACATCAACATTGCTGCCTTGCATTCAGGTGTACAATGGATACTCCGTTAATTGGATGTTTGTAAAGCATGTGCTTTTTTAACAATTAGCTCGCCTGTCTGGAATACTCCACAGGGAGTGGAAATTGTGCACGCCAAGTGCGCAAAGATTGTGGTTCAACTTGTATCCCATGACCGGGGTAATTATAGCGTCCGTTGAGCACCGATATTATCGATGGATAATTATGTTGTGCACAATTCAGTATTATTTCTATAATTCCTGCTTTTTATTTATTGGCGTTCATTCAATAGTGGATATTGGCACCAAAAAAGGCGCACGTATATTGTCATTTATCACGAATTGATTATGAATACAAATCGCGCAAAAAATCATTCCTTTATTTTTCATTTCCAATTACTAGTATCAGTTTCTATTGCCATACATGCATGATACAACGCCCGATACAACAAATATGTTTCAGTAATAGAAGTAAAAAGGTGTACACAAATGATACGTGACATCGTGCTGATGGTACTAAGAGAAAGATAAAAAGAGAGAAAAGGAGGGGGGAGGGGGTAGGTGGGGGAGAAAGGGATGAGAGGAAGAGAGAGAGAGAGAGAGGGGTGATACAAATGAGAGGGGAGTGCCAGAGGAGCTCAAGAAAGACGGAGACAGATAATGACAAGTGACCTTTTCAAATCAGTGTTCAAAGATTGCAATTGAGGCTCTCAAGGGGAAATAATATATACATCGACACCTCAATGTAAAATCATAATACTAACAACAACAACAACAACAACAACAACAACAGTGTGTGTCAGATGGGTATGTGGCAACTGCCCCATCCCTTCCCCATCAGAAACATTTATTTCCCAATTAACCCCAAAATATGTTAAATGAATACAAGACACCGTTCTATTTCTAATATCATTGTAGAGCGCTTAGAGATGATTATCAATCATATTAGGCGCTATATATATCGAGTATATTATTATTATTTATTAACCCATTTGTCCCCTTGTCCCCTATTTGCCCCAATCCGTCAATCCCGCCTAGGTTGAGGCTACCCCCCCCCCCCCGTTGTAGAGGTGCACAGGAATCCACCCCCAGGATACAGATATGGGGCCCCAGCTAGTGCCAACGGAAATAGAAAACAAAAATCAGAAATTATTTACCGCCAATTTACGTTTTGGCATCGTTCTATTTTCTAAACATTTGTCCCTTTGTTCCCTTTTTTAAAAATTTGTCCCCACCCTCATCTCCGCCTAGGTTGAAACTTCATCCCCACATGGTAGAAATGCACAGGATCTACCCCTAGGATACAGAAATGGGCCCCAGCTAGCGCCAATGACATTTAACGAAACAAAAATCAGAAATTATTAACCGCCAATTTACGTTTTGGCACGAGCGCGATACGCATGAATAGGACGCGCACTGTAACGTATCCACCGTGATTCGGGATAAATTCACAAGGCAAATAGACAATGACATGAAAAAAAAGGATAAACTCTATGAACATTATTCATAAATTAAATGAACCCTTAGCAGTATTATTCATGAATTCTGTAAAGATTTGCCTTCAAGCGGACGCATACCACACGAAGACTGCATTATTAAGTGCATTTTCCTTCCAAATTCCTTTTTGGAACTTAGTTTTGTTTTAATACTAGTATTTAATAAAAAATAAAAAAAACACATTATAACGTTTATTGAAGGCCAATGAAATTTGTAATAACAAATCGCGGAACAATAAAATGGGTATAATCTAGCTGCATCATTATCTTAATATCTCCAAATATGCTTGAGGTATTAATACAACATATAGGACGCATGTTTTTCGCTGCACTGACCGTTGGCTTTACATAATTAAAAGGGGCATAATTATACCGCTCTTAATCGAGACTAATTCCTAATGTGTTAATGACGAATTAATAATCGAACAATTATCAGAACTATGGCTGCACAATCTAAATAATGGATCAACGCCTACACATTACTACGCCCGAGTTTTGGACGACATTGATTTTATAAGAAGAAAAAAATGGTTCCTTCATTAATAATACCCCAATAGTGGTTTCATCATTAATAAAACAAAAATGTGGTTTCATTATTAGTATTAAAAAAAACTAAAATAGTTCCATCATTAATCAAACAACATATAGCATTTTAATCGACAACAGACTGATTACGTGATGAGAGGGGGCGGATGAAGTTGTCCGCGCCACCTGTCGCCTCAAACAATGGTTGAACCCGTCCTGCTTAAGCAATATACCGAGCCATACATATTAATATCATTCTTTATTATCTTGACCAGTGGTGTAGCGGGTTCGGACTGATGGAGAGGGGGGGGGGGGGGGGGGGGGGGGAGGGGGCGCTAGCGAATTCTCGGGGGAAGAGGGGCACATCCATTGCGCGGGTTTGTCCTGCACATAATGACCAAGGGTAATAATAATACGATTATAAAGATTATATTAAGCGCTATATAAATGTAATTTGTAATCATTATTATTATTATCCTATGTATTGCTTAATTTGTTCACATGTCATCGTATTATATATTTTTAAAAATTGTTTTTGACCAATTATTAGGGGCACGCCCCCCCCCCCCCCCCTCCCGTGCCCCTCGTAGTAACGCCAGTGCGGTTCTTGACCCGGATGGGCACGCTTCATAATGAATGAATATAAATGCGTCCCGACCTCAGCGAATTAAAATTACTATCGCTGCTGGGCAAAGAGAGATGCTGAGTAAATATTTCGCTGTGCATAATTATGCGGTTTCACGAAGGTTCTCAAAATGTATATTGTTGCGCTTTTTTAAAAGCTGAATATAATTTCATTTAGGTGATGAAAGCTGTGTACATTTAAAAAAAACAATACAATAATTACCCGCATGACTGTGTTGTAAGAACAGTCTATCAGGTCAAAATGTGCTGCCCTACTTTACACGCCAATATTATTTGAGTTTTGGAGTGTAATTAGTATATTGGTCATTAAGAATATTTCGATGATTTTTAGATTGTAATGCACGACTAAAAATTGCTAGTCCATATTAGATTTGTTGTGCTAAAAAAAAATCGTCATGTCAATATTTTGGGAACATATTCATTGTGACTCATTATGTGAGGGCCCAGGGGTAAAGCTAGGGTAAACCAAGACGCATTTGATCGTAGGGAATGGGGGGGGGGGGGGGGGGGGGGAGGGGGCGGGGGTTGAAAGAGGGAGAAGCCTGTGCCCTTTTCCTGCACCCCAATTCACACGTTATATATGTGACCGACTGGGACGTATCATAACACAATGCATTCCTTAGTTATTATTTTAAAAAATGCATTTGTTTATTAGTTTTTACGCCTCAAGGGAATACCCCCTACGCTCTAATTTTAGTCACGCGAATATTAATACCTTTTCTGGTCACTTAATAATGACAATCTTATTCGTCAAGTTCGCATTTATACAGCGCTTCATACAATTACACACACGTAAAATATCAGTTCTGAACCACACTGAACATAGCCTTGCCCTTCTCGTTATTTTGTCCTTTTGAACTGACAACAATTTTTATTTTATTTTAATAGTTATGTTTCTCTTTTGCATGCCCTGAATAATTACACCCAGCATTTACCTATCGATCGTTTATATGTAGTTACTCTATTACTCTATGCCATTGCAGCATTGCGAGCACTTGGCACTGCATGTAGTTTGCTAGCAGGTATTATATATATATAAATCAGCTGACCATATTCGTGCATGCAGATATATTTGGCACTTTAGGTGTTATTTCGAGCTGGAAACGAACATCAACGGGATAAATACAGAAATTAAATGGTCTGCAAATTGTATTTGTTTAACAATAACTTCATATCTTCTTTAGATATCGATGTGATGCGCAACCTGGCATCATGGCATGATGGTGGGGGAGGGGAGGGGAGTGGGTCACGTGCCTCCCTATCATTTGGCAACACCAATACAAACAACAATAGGGGAAAATCCTATATAAAGAAAAGAAAGTGTGCCCCACCCAGACATCCCGAAAACGCTACGCCACTGCTTGTTATTAAAACGTTATTTATTATTCATCAAACCAATATAGATCAATTTTAAGTCCATTGTTGATACTTGGGCTAAATAAGCAACGAACAGTTAACTATGGTTATCAGGGAAATCATACCTTTTAACTTATCCCTCGATGACGACTCAACATCATTTATTGGCATTATTTTGCATGCTTATCCGTACCATCTACAATTAAATAGACTTAGACTGGAACTGTATAAGCTAATGTGGACGTATACGTATACATACAGACATGCCTCTAAAAAATAAGATCCCGAATGTCATAGAAAATTGCATAATTTAAAAACAATACAATTTACACAAATAAATAAGTAATGAACCATATGATAAACCATATAATACAGTCAAACCTGTCACAGTGGCCAACTGTCTATAGCAGCCAACATGCCTTAAGTGGCCACCAAAATTATCCCCCTGCACAGAAAAATCAACGTTACTAAACCTGTCTATAGAGGTCACCTGTCTACAGTGGCTACTCTTTTTGTTACCCTTTAAGGGGGTCACTATACGCAGGTCTGGCTGTTAATACAGAACATTGTGTATGTGTATAAAACATCTTTTGTTGAGTCTAAATAACTGTAAAATGTAAATCGCCAAAACCCAGTTTGCTCACTCTGCTGGTTCTGCGTTATTAAGATGTTTTTGTTCAAAACCTGTGGCAATGGGATTGCAAATAGCACGTTTAATTTTTCGCAAGGGACTAATTGAACAAATTGAACAGCTTTGACTACGTCACTGTGGTAATAATTTGATATATTAATAAACTTGATAATTATTATTTTCTAGTATTCTAGTTTCGCTCTACTGCCACGGGGCTCTAATGCTTCTCTTTATTATCATTATCTTCCATTCGTCCTTCAAATTCACAACAGGCGCATAAATAATTTTAAAGGGATAGTTCAGTTTTGGTTTAGAGGGCGCGGCTTCGAGAAATATAAAACAAAATATATCCATTTGTTCATCTGATTGAAATACATGTTGTGGCCAACTTATATTCAATAATTTAAGAAAATATTTACAAATCCTACACATTTTTGAAAATATACCAAATTGGTTTTTAAATGGTTCTAGATGATCTCACTATTAAATACTTATTTTAGCCAATCATAAAATTCACATTTTTAGAAAATTAAAAAATTGTTGAAACTTGGGCGACCTTTTGTGTTAACGGCTGCTTTTTTATTTTTATGAAAACAGCTTTGAAAATTAATCCTGTATAATATGTTTTACTACCATTTAAGCATCATTAATGTATTACTATTAATTATTAATGATAACTTACAAGTTTTAGCTCCTAAAATTCTATTTGACCAAAACTGTACTATCCCTTTAAAGTGTCGTGTAGCCAATTACAGCATATCGCATACATTATTACGCACGTAACCTCGACATCGCAATGATAATCCTCAAGTCCAAGACACTCATTTCCAACGTAATCGATCACGGTATCAGAATGATCAAATACGTGCTTAAAGGGTACCACAACCCAAAAATAAAACTCTTTTAAATAAAAGGTAATTATTTTGTTGTAGGCCATTCCACCAACAAGTCTCAAGAACAAAAATATATACAATTGGAAAATGCATCACCATATCAAAGAATGTGTTCGTGGGTCTGCAGACGAATACCTTTTGTCCAGGACAAACGCATCATCGGTGATTCTATTGTCTCCAAACGAACGCGTGAATGGAATTGGCGCACTCTCAAACGTTTGGCGCAAACGGAACCATGAGGCCATGTTGGTTCCGTAAGTGGTGGTAATTTACTGATATGCTTAAGAATTACACAACCCTTTGAAACGTGCTGGGCATCTATTTGATATCACACAACGGTACCAAAACATATTATAATAATGTGCTGTTCTATACCTGGTGGTACCCTTTAACCATCTGTGCCCCAAATTAAATCCACAAGACCCAGTTCTTTAGACAAGTTAAATAATGAATAGTTTGTATAATTATATGAATAGTGTTTCTAAATTTCTCCAAAAATATTTATCACAGCAATAATTATATAAATGATTTGTATTCCCCGTTCATCTACAATGAATGGACGCTGGGTAGGCAGCAGTCATGGGCCCCGTTGCAGAAAGAGATACAATCGTTTGTAAAGTAATTTTTACAATTAATTGCAAATTCAGAAAATATGCACATTTCAACCAATCAGATTTGCGCATTTAGTCGCATGCTCTGACTTGCAATTAATCGCAACTTTGCAATAATTTATTGCAACTCTTTCTGCAACGGGGCCCAGATCTAATATTATGAGCGAACAGTGTGAGCAGAGTCGACCGAGCGCACCTCGATGGGTAATCCCGGAAGAGTCGATGTGTGATATATACCAGGTATCCGCCACGAATAAATTAACTAGCTATAAACACATTTGCTGACGCAAGGATATTAACATTTCACTCTTTTAGAAAGAAATATAATATATCAGACGATTAGCTTACAGTATGAAATAAAACTATTATTATAAATTAGATTAAAGGGATAGTTGAGTGTTGGTATAGAGGGCGCTACACAAAATAATTTGTTGTGAGATAATGAAAAACTGAGTGTAAAACTTGAAAGAGCATAATATTTTAGTGACAGAATAAACTTTATTTGATCAAAATTGGTTTAGAAATGGCTTAAATATCCATAAACATACCAATTTGTAATAATTGTGGGGCCCCACAAGTGTTCAATAATTTTGAACCAACCGTTAAAAAAATGTAAAAAATGCTTCCTCTTTTCAAAAGTTTGCAAAAGAGGTTTTTTAATAGTTGTTGATTATCTCTCTATCTAATCACTATTTCAACAAAACATCAAATGCGCAATATTTTTGTTTAAATGGTTGAAACCGTTGAGTTTTTAGAGAGCGCCCTCTTGAATTTTAACGGCTCTTTTTTAATGATAACAGGTTTTTACGTAGTCATTTGTAAGTTTGTTTTCCTTTCAAGCATGGTGGAGTTATAACTATTATTTTGTAATGTAATGGTGTAGGTTTTAGTTACTAAAATTCAGTTTGACCAAAACTGTACTCTCTTTAATACCAAAACTCAACTATCCCTTTAATTCCTTCATTTCTGCCCGCTATTATTAAATCCCGTTTCGTTAAAAATAATATATATTTGTTTGGTGTACTATATAAATAACGTGTTGTCCCTGCAAACTTAAAGTTAAACACATGCGTGTTTTGTTATTATGGTTTATATACCTTTCGGCAAAATTTACTCTAGAAATAGGTCCTACGCACCACTACTATGTATGATCAATGAAATGGAAAAATAGTTCACTGTAAAATAAAACGACTCTACTGACGTAAAACGCAGACATATGACATGCAGCGAGTGTTTAACAACTTCAACTACGAGTCACGCGCTTATCGAGCGCCATGATCTACGTGAATGATACATCCATCAGGTTTTTATTTTCGACATAAATCGCGGTTGGTCAGATAACTGGATTTTTACTTGAACATGGTCCATTCTGTGAAAGATAACGGGGACAAAAATTGTTTTGGTAAAATAATTTTGATATAGCACTCTATCACCGAAGTCCCAAAGCGCCCGGAGCATTATTACCTTGGCTTTAACCGAGCTACCATGATGGGGCGCTCAAGCATTTCAAGGAATAAATTCCTGCCAAGTACCAATTTACTACACCTGGGTTGAGAGCAGAAATGTGGATAAAGTGTCTTGCTGAAGGACACACGTGCCGCGGCTGGGAATCGAACCCACGACCCTCGTATTGAAAGACGAAGGCCCGAACCAATAATACCACGACACTCAAAGGACAATACATACATTCACATTTGGTCTCTTGACACATACCGAAATGCCCTTTCTCACAGCTATGGATACACATTATACATCGCACATCGGACCAGTGGCGTAGCTACGGGGGGGGGGGGGGGGGGGGGGGGGTGGGGGGCGGGCGGGCTGTTGCCCAATTAGTTCGACCACGCTACGTCACTGCATCGGGCCAGGTCCAAATCGACCCTATCTTTCTGGCCAATCACGAGCAAATATCGATCGAATTGACGAAAGATCGATGTATATTTCAATCCTATTGATTGATGAAATAAAGATCGTATTGGTAAACGCCCCCACAAAAAAAAAAAAAAAAAAAAAGTACGCTTTTATAACCTACCAGGTGAAAACTATATCATAAATTATATCCTACATGAATGAAATCCTGTTCAGTGATTGGTCTACATAGCGTCATGTGACCAAACATAGTAATGCCCATGGAGAAAAATGTGCTATGCGTGACGTCATTCATGGAATAGTAAATGCTATTCCATGAATGACGTCATAGACGCCGGGTGATCATATTGAGCCCATAGAGATGCGTGTTATAAAACTTCCCCGCGAGCAGAGGTCTTGTTTTAGCTTGCGAAAGATGCTCGACGAGATTTCTCAAAGAGTTATTTAAAAAGAAATACAGCATATTTTCACCCGTGAATATCAATAAGTTCCAAAGAATATTCTAGAGATGCATTTCATGTATAACGTAGCGGTATTCGAATTTAAAAATTACGACAATGGTGCACATTGTGCATCGTTGTCCTTCTGTGGTCGTGACACTAATTCGTCATTAGAAAATTGGCCGCGGTGTGCACTACACTAGCTGTATGTGTAATGTACGAATAACTAGTTTCTCCATACAATTACACGTGTGTAGTAATGTAAAGCAGGTTAATTATTCACTTTGATGCGCGCGTTTTGCATTTGGGTGCGCATTAGTTGTTAAGGCGCGGAACCATGAATGGAAAGATAGCGCAATACGCGCTCTGCGCTAGGACTATTGCGCAAAGGGGGTCAGTGTCACAAACAGAACATAGTCAGTGCAGTGATGGTTCCATGATCAATGCTTTGTTTTTCTTTATATTTTTCTTTAATTTAATTGAAATCATTTATTTTTGCGATGATTATGATTATGCGAAGGATATAAAACAAATATATCATGCACTATTTCGAGCCACTAGTGAAATTATGGATTCCTCGGTGACAGAAAAAGCACTATGTTCTTCGGGTCTACGACCCTCAGAACATAGTGCTTTTCCTGTCACCTCGGAATCCATAATTTCAACTAGAGGCTCTCAGTGCATGGTATATTTGTTTACTATCTGCTAATGTAAAGATTTGGACAAAACCTGCTTTTAAATTGTCCATTTGATCAATAAAATAATCGAAATCAAACCAATTATTACTTACCATAGATTCAATTAAATCGCCGCTGCATGCAAAAGCTATGCAAGCGCACGTACGCACGACATGCGGGCTTGCCGACGGTATAGTCTCCAATAACCAGCCCGGCGGAGAAGGGCAAATGGGCGGTGAATAAAGGCTCCATTTCACCGGCGTGCTGGCAGCGTGCATGACGTTTGAACTTATATTTCTGCATTAACGATAATAAGGTTCGGATTTTACCACACAAGCCCTGTTTATACAATTGCAACAATATTGATCAATTAGTTTGGCCAATAAAGTTGGTTTCGGTAACTTTTCCAATACTGTTATTTGGCTTTAATGCAGGCCATGCAGGCTGCCACAATTCAACCACCGCGAAAAAAACGACATTTCCGTCGAGCCCACAGGCAGAAAATTGTGATAAAAAGCGGAACTCGAGGAAATGTCAAACGTCGACTTTTGTTTTAAAGGTAAAGCAAAGACAGTAACATATCTGTTTCTGACATCATGTGAACTAATGACGTAATTCAAGAAATGTTGATTCTTTTGTTCGAAGACAATAAACAAATATACAATAAATTGAACATCTCATTATTTCAGAATTGTTGTGGTTCTATAGTTATATTTGTATTATTCTAGCCTTCTGCATTAATTTATTGTCATGGTTTGAATCTGTATTTACAATACTGTATGAGTAAACTCAGCTATAAATGCACTTGTTAAAAGACGAACAAATATGGTTCGGAATAAAAGAGAATGTGAAGTTTCATGGTTAATATCAGTATATGAAAAACATCTTCCTAACATCTCTATTAAGCTTAAGAAACTATATTGATACAAACTACTGTGAAATATTGTATACAGTTTTTTTTTTTACGAGCGTGCATCGCTTAACAAGGATGCACGGTAGTCCTATATTTATACACGAACTTTACGAAAAGTATCAACAAAGGATAAATATAGATGTAAATGTGACCATAAATACAGAAACGTAATTGTATTTTAGTGCAGCCGCGTATCTTGTTACTCGCTAGAATATATATAACCACACTGTCCATAATGTGCGCACAACTATACGTCACCTCATAATTATATTTCTAGAATTAAAGATAGCCATCACCCATGCATGAATGGGGATCGTATAACCTCCATAATGGGGATCAGTGGCGTAGCTACGGGGGGGGGGGGGGGGGGCACGGGGGGGGGGGGGGCCTGTGCCCCCCAATAATTTTGAAAAAACAATAGAAAACATAAAGGGCCATTTTTTGAAAAAACAAAGAAATAAATAAGGTGTGCCCCCCCGATAATTTTGCGTGCCCCCCCAATCAGTCCGACCACGCTACGCCACTGATGGGGATCGTATAATCTCCAACCTAGCCTATCTATTAGGCATCGTGCTGTCTGGCAGGTTCTACCGGTAGTGTACTAACCGCGATATGCCTAGTCTGAGCGTGCAGCGCGAAGCCTATCGTCAGTCATGAACGTGAAAAGTTTTTATTTTCTTTATTTGCATTGATTAACATTGATTCTTCGTACGATTTCTACGAACCCCCTGCGAAGCTATTTCATGAATATTTATGTGACATGGACCAAAATAGGCCAATGAGCGATGAGGCTGTACGTCATATGTCAGTGGCCAGAGAACTCGCAGTCACACACAGTCACACACAACCTCACACAGCACAGTGCGCCATGCGCTATGCCCCCCAAAAAAGCCCCCTCCCCCCTCAAAAAAGAAGAAAAAAAAGAAGAAGAGTGGGAAAGAAAAAATAAAATATACGGAGCCAAGACTTGTTAATTCTAACGTTCAAAAACTAATTTATACACCCATTTTACGTATGTTTTTGCTGCGCGCTTCGCGCGCGAACAGATTATCTCAGTTTGTTGTGTAACTTGCGTATGGTCTGGGGTACGGGTGAGTACTTTTCTGTACCGGGCCACGTAGTTCCCGTGTAGGCTGGCATTGCTCTGGCTGCTTGTGTGACGTGCACCAAATTGCACCATTTCAAGTATATAAATGCAAAATCTTCCCCCGTGGGAGGGGGATACCCCCTCCCAAACCCTCCCCCCTCTGGCTCTGCCCTAGCCCTCGGTCGCTTCGCTCCATCGGGACTCATTCTTGGCTGTAGGCTATGTTGTTGGATCATACATATGTGGCATATGGTTTATGTTGGAACTGTGTATGACACTAAATACAATATGTGTGTGTGTGTTGGGGTGCATATTCATTAGTGTGTCAATTATTTGTTTTCTTCGTGAAAAATATATTTGAAATTTCCGGTCGATCTAATCATAACCCGCTATCCCAGATACAGTTAATCTTAAGCCCGAATTTCCTATCTAGATATGCACCAGATTGCACAATTTCAAGTCCAAAAATTCAAAAGCTCCCTACCGTGGGAGGGGAACACCCCCCTCCCACACCCTCTCCCGCTCAGTCGCTTCGCTCCCTCGCAATGTCCCACTCTCACCTCTGGCTCAAAGTTGGCAACCCTGTGAGTGTGGTTGGGGATGAGCCCCTACACCAAAAAAAATGAGCCCCCTTTGGTCTTTGCCCCCCCCCCCCCAATCCAAAACTGCTTCCGGCGCGCCTGTGGCTATGTATGTTTGCTGAGATGCGACGCATGATGGTCTTTAAATAAGGTAATTCTTCTTCTGAAACCGTGAACATACATTATGCTTGAAATAATTCAGATTGAGAAACCTTCGGAATATTGAACCTAGTTTTCTTTTGGCGTAATCATCGTGATTTCCTTTCCGGATAACTAATGATCGGACATATGATGCTTCTTGAAGTACCTCAAGTTCTTGAAAACATCCGCTAATACGAGCCTGATTTAAATTACGGATTTGCAAATATTTACAATTTAAATTCATCATCATCATTATTATCATCATCAACATTATTATCATCATCACCATCATCAACATCATCATCATCACCATCACCATCATCATCATCATCCTTAGTATGACCATTGTCATGATCATCATCATCATCATCATCATCATCCTTAGTATGACCATTGTCATCATCACCATCATCATCATCATCATCATCCTTAGTATGACCATTGTCATCATCATCATCATCATTCATCATCACCATTATTATCATCACTTTTATCAACATAAATATCATCACCATCGTCATCATCATCATCATCATCACCACCATCATCATCAACGTCATCACTATCATCCCAATCATGACCATTATCATAACCGTTGTGACATTAATGATGTGACATTCTCATCATCATTCTTAACCTGATAACAATATCAGTCACGTCTGGGACGAATTCGACAGCTACCGTTATTCTGAACAAAGTAATTATAAAGGTTCGTTATCCTATCTACTGCTGCTTTTGTTTACCTTGCGTGTTCGCTGTTTGGAACGCGCCGCGGGCGTGCGAGCAAAGATCAATGTCATTCCCTTCGGAACTTGGCTCAGGATCGAAACTACTCGCACGCACGTGGGCAGGTAAGAGGGGAAATAAAAACACCCCTGCAGGCTAAAATCAACATCTGCACTCATCCATGTTTCATGGAGTCGAGAGAGACGAGGGGATGTGGACCAAAAATACAAACAAACACGGGCACCAACAAACCAAAGCGTCACAAAAAGGCCAACCTACGTACGAATTTCACATTCGTTGTTCTTTGAAACTAAATTTGTGAGAAAGCAGTACAATGATAATGTAGCTCTGCAGCGCTTGAATTCGTAATTAACAGGTTCACAGATCGATGTCCCTTTGCTAGGATACATAATACGAAGTGATAAAGCCACACACAAGTTTCAAACAATATACAGTACCTACATCAGCATCTACAAAGTTAATGTGCCCGAACTTATGTCCCTCTTTCTATAATTCAAGAAGGTGTAGTCATGATTCACGAAAACTAAACATAACTAATCCGGCAACTAAAATCAACGACATGGACGAGGGAATACATGAATGCAGTCTGAACGGACACACTCGAAAACAGATCAATACACAATCTAAACCGAATGAAACCATATACCAAACCAAAGCAAACGATGTGAAAGTCATCTATTAACTTTGTACAATTCAACAAAATGTGACTTGGATCTTTCACACTTCTCATGTACCTTGTTGTTTAGCTCATGGTAACAGAAGATTGAAACGGGTTTTGATTTTTCAAAATAATGTCTCCCTCATTATGGAGATATTTCAGATTGAATTTGAAAGCGTCGGTAGACGCAATAGTATTCGAATTCGGGTACTTCACTTGAACGATCGGGATTAGATTAATACATCGATTTCCTCTTTTGTTAATAGGTAAATATTATTCCTTTTTTAATGAAAATCTCACATATCATTATCAAGAATCTTACAATGATATTGATATTTGATTGAAGTCTCAAATATCTCTTTTGGAAAAAAACATATATAAAGTTAATGGATCACTTTAATTATTTTGATTATATCCTGGCAGGGCGCCAATATGTTGCATTTTAAGATGGTACGATTTCTTATGATATCTGGTTAAAGGCACCCTGAGGCGTTTTCAACGTCAAACGTTAACTCGCGGGAGACATAAAACATGTAAAATGGGGCCTGGGAGATGTAATTTATCCACCAAATTATTAAAATAAAATCATATCAAATAGGTTGACATATGAATGGACAAATCTTTGTCAGGCCTTCCCTGAAAACACAACATGAAATGATTAATTCTCAGTGAAATGTGTTGTTTTTGTGAGTGACGTATTGCCACTTTTGGTACAGTGTAATCCGTTGAAGACTTCATTTGGGTATTAAACGTATATATATATATATATATATATTTTTGTTTTTAGACAGCGGCTCAAGTATATCTGGGTCCTAAAATGCTAACATTCCTTTCTTTTAAAAATATTTTGATTTTAGAAGGCAAATGAATACTTGCTTCACAATATCATTTAGTAGGAAAAGCCAAAACTTGCCTAACAATTTAAAATACAGGAAAACCCGAATATCCCTTTAAGGTTTTTAAAATATTTCACGTTAAAACGAAATATCAGTATTGGGAAAGTTACCGAAAACATCTATATTGGCAAAACTAATTGATCAATATTATTGAATAGATATAAAAAAAGGGGCCTGTGTGGTAAAATCCGCACCTTGATATCGTTAAATGCAGAAATATCATATGATATTAAATGCACGCCAGTGAAATTTGATCTAAATTCACCGCCCGTTCGCACCTGTCCGCCCCGCTAGCGCTGGGCTGGAGATATTGACAAGCCCGCATACAATTAACAACGTGCGCTAGCATAATCTTTTGCACGTAGCGTAAACGCGGTTCCGCACGCGGTTGAATTGAATTTGTCAAAGATCGTTTTAATTTCGAACCTTTTAATGCTCAATTAGTAAATTTCAAAGCATTTTTGTCCAAATCTTTACATTAACATCTAAGTTAATATATATTCCTACACGTGGTAGGTGATGAAAGCATATTTGTCATTGTTTGTTTGTGGGGCGTTTCCCAGTACTGTTATTTGGCTTTGATTATGTATACACGTCATTAGAATTTGTCTAATCAATATTATTCACTTTGTGTACATTTCCCCGGGACAAAATCGGGGAAAGTCCCCACTCTATACCACTGATACCTCTGATCCCCACCGGAGTATCCATCTGAGAGCAATTATGAATCTAATCCCTTCCCGGGAGTCAGTCTATCAAGGGTCCAGTCCCACAGTAATTGCGAGAGTCGGCTAGATCTACCAACCCAAGTAGTGACCGAAGAAGTGATGTTACAGTTTGGTTTATAACATACGTGTATGGGTAGTAATGGTTCTAAATAACGTGTACGATTTGATTCATGCTTTTAGTAGTTGATTGAAGCTGGGCGATTGCCTTCTTATATAGCAACCGCTATAGGTATAAGCTTTATTTACGCCATACTTTAAAGAAACCTGGTGGGTCTTGAATTAACTCTACATAGTATACGGAATAGGGTGACCTTCTTATACCCACGCTAGGCCTACCCCTTAAAAAAAGAAAAATTAACAATCACATGCTATTGTAATGCGTCAAAAGTGTGTATATGGATGATGAATTTAATATAGGTTTTCCCATCCATTTTAACACTTTTGTCATTCAATTTCATTAATTTGTACTTCAAATTCGTCCCGAGGAACCACCAGAGCGGAAATCCTAACTTCAATTTCGTCTTTTGTCGATCAATTTAACAAAAAGACCACATAATTTAGTAATTTGTCACACATTTTCGTCAATTGCAAATCAAATTCGTCGGTCACAGTTGGTGAACACATAAAAGCGAAAGCAATTTCTTCAATTTGCAATTAATTTCATTAAAATTCGATTCAAATTCGTCCCTTGTATTTACGCTGTAATTTTCTGTTTTTATTTTGTCTTGATGTAATTGTTAAATTGTAACATTAATCATTTAGGGGGTAAATCTCAACTTAAATTTCGTCAATTATCAATCTAATTCGTCATATGTCAATCAATTTCAAACACTTCGCATTCAAAACCGTCAATTGGCATTGGAATTCGTCTCCGCCGCGGAGCGAGTGGTGAATGTTAAGATCAAATTCGTCTTTGTTCAACCAATTTCGTGATTTTATCGTTCAAATTCGTCACATGGTATAGCCCTATATGCCTGTCTGTCATGACTATGTTAATGGTAGGTGGTTAGATGGGTATGTATGTGCGTGTGTATGTGTGTGTGTGCGTGTGTGTGTACAGACCTACACCACAGAGTCGGGACTACTGCATGAAAACACTCCATTAAACTCGGGACATTTTAAAAAGTCGGGACCGAAATCCCGGTCCCCACATTTTTTACCGCTTATTTTGCGTGCAAAGTGATCTATAGATGGCGCTATTCATTATTAGCTATTAATACTAAAGTGCCGGAAATAATGTGTGTTTTCTTTTTTGTATGTTTTGATGGCACGCCTATGAGAAACACGCATTCATAGTTTGGAATTTTCCGGTGCCCTTGGTGGAATAACGCCATCTGTGGCGGTAAATGGCCATGCATGGAGCGTGATCATGGACGGCACTGATATTGGTGATGGATGGTCATGATAAATGAGGATGATGATGGTGATGGACGATAAGTGATGGTGATGAAGGAAGGTGTACCACAGGTTCATAATTGGACCCGGGACTACTAATAGAATATGCACGTGAAAGGTGGTCCTCGGATTGTTGTGTAGGTGTGTATGTGTGTACATGGTATTTAATATTGTTTTATATTATTTCTATGTATGTCTTGAATTTTTTTTTTTTGTAAACGTGCTTGTGTGCGTGTTGGTGTGCATGTGTGCAAATGTATGTGTGTTTGTGTATGTGTGCGTGTGAGTTTGTTTTCGAGTGTATACATGTGTATATCATCTGACTTAGTAAAATACGCGTCGGTGATTGGCTAAACACGGTCACATGACTGGGGTGTCAATTTGGTATGACACCATGACCAGAGAGTTATGACACCCGCATGGCGCGCGCTTCAAAAGAGATTGTATTATGACGTCACAATGAGAACCAAAGGTACACGTATTACCGTATGTTGTTTTTGACTGATTGATTGCCAATTTGATTGCCAATTGACGAAATTGCTTTCGCTTTTATGTGTTCAGCAACTGTGACCGACGAATTTGATTTTCAATTGACGAAAATGTGCGACAAATGACTAATTATTGTGTGGTCTTTTTGTTAAATTGATCGACGAAAGACGAAATTGAAGTTAGGATTTCCGTTCTGGTGGTTCCTCGGGACGAATTTGTATAAAATTAATGAAATTGAATGACAAAAGTGTTAAAATGGATGGGATAACATATAGTAAAGAGGTCCTTAATAACAACCATCGCAGTCCTACGGTGTTACTTACCTGCCGGAAAAAAACACCCATCCACAGTGTGAACACACTGTGAACACACTGTGTAAAAAGGTGCGCTCACACTGTGTATCTCAGTAATTTCGCAGTGTGTTCACAGTGTGTTCAAAGTGTGAGTTAGCTTTCACACTGTGAAAACGCTCGAATTTAACAATGTGGTCTACACATTGAAACACAGTGCATGGGTGGAATTCACAAAGGAGGTTTGTACAAACCATGGTTCAAACCATAGAGTAACTATAATATATTCAAACCATGGTTTACATCTATGGAGTGCCATTTGTAAACTCCTTAAAGGGGAATTAACCCTTATCCTTTTGACTTACTGGATGTGATGAGACCATATCTACTATCATTGCTAGTCACTTATTTCCTCATGAATATTCCCGATTACAAAAATAATCAATATTTTATGGACTACTGTCGTCTGCTTTCAATGCCCATAGGAGGCGGCCATTTCTTCAACTACTCGCGGTGAAATGACGTGGCAGGCGGAGAACACAATAGCATTATCGTAACCCGCTATTGTGTTCTCCGCCTGGCACGTCATTTCACCGCGAGAAGTTGAAGAAATGGCCGCCTCCTGTTGGCATTGAAAGCAGACGACAGTGGGCCATAAAATATTGATTATTTCATTATTGGGAATATTCATGAGGAAATAAGTGACTAGAAATTACAAGAGTTATGCTCTCATCACATCCAGTAAGTCAAAAGGCTAGGAGTTCCTTCCCCTTTAATTGTTAACAATGTTGATGGTACACATTTACTGAATGCACCAAATAAATGTTTGTCTTCTCAGATGGTAAAATTGCTGATTATCAAGCTCTAACAGTCATATAATTAGAAATTAGAAATTGTTTTACTTGTATACGAGCAGCACTCCATAGGTGTAGACCATGGTTTAAACCATGGTTTGTACAAACCTCCTTTGTGAATCCGGGCCTCTTCACATTGTGTTCACACTGTGGATGAGTGTGTTCTTTCCGGCAGGGTTTACCGACCATCTCCAGACCGCTCGTCATAAACCCGCCCTCAGTTGTGAAAAGGAAATATCTCCTAATAGAATCCAGTCAAACATAACTCACTTTATAGTATAGTTGCTGCTTCATCTGACTGTGTCGCCACTTTTGAGTGCTCTTTCATACTCACGTCGTGCACTCTGTATATCTTCAAACGCAATAGTATTGCGAGTGCGTCGCGCATGTATACGCATGAACCCGCCTGCTTACGTGAGTAAGTCTCTCGACAGCGCCCTCTAGATGCGATTGCGCAATGCCTTTAAGAATATGAAATACAAATGATTTTGAGTGCTCTCATCATCATCGATCGATGGTTCTCATGCAGACTCAGACGCGGAGATGCGTTGATGGTCAAACCGCATAATGTAAGTTTTTGGCCGTGATTATTAAAATGATAAAGCTACTACTGGCCTGTACACTCCATACCTGCCAGGACTTCCGTCGGAATTCAGAAAACCTGCACTGGACGCAGGATTAGCGAAGAATACGATTTTGTTAGCGTCCTCCGGACTTAAAGGTATGGTGAAATCCCGGCTTTGATTCAGGTTTATAGCTTTAAATATGTGCCTATATTGATATACCACACTCTTTTTTTCAAAGAGCTCCTTAAGTTGGGCAAAAAAAGGTAAATTTCATGCAACTTTTTTGCTTGTTTTCGCATCAGCGTTCCATGCTGCTAAAAAGTTATTTATAGCGGAGTGGGAATGTGTGCACGTGCAACCCGGATCATGACATCACAAGGACCGCAACACGGAGGAACGTGCATGGTTTACATGCAGAGCCTATGACTTGCTAGTAAAACAAACTCGTTTTTGCTTGTAAATTGAGGCTTAACTGAAATTTCCTAAGAAATGAATTATAGCAGCTTGCAGCAACACATCTGAGTGTAGATCGTCCATGATATAAACTTTAACAAATGTTTGCAAATATTGAAAAATAAAATCTAAATAATATCTCTCTGTCAACGTGAGTATTGCACTCAGCGTGTACGTCTATGACCGAGCTATACTGCGATTGCTTGCATGTGACGTCACAAAGATGACGTCATTTTTCTTCGCCCGGACTCAATTTTTGTATGGGGATTACTAAAGTGAATTTAAAAGTTGATTTTTTTTATTTTACTGGGTTTTCCGACGCGGAAAATATGTTTTTATTAGTAATCTTCATGAAAATCTACCTTAGATACAGTAAAACACAATTTTTAGGTAGCTTTCTTGTCAGCCAACCTTTAAGGTATAACCGTGACGCACGGAATGAGATATGAATTAGCAAAGTGGGGACACTTGTCTGAGTTATAATGCTATACCATTACATTTTGATTACTGATTAATATCGTTAAATATTTGATTGCTTTGTTTTGTATACAATTTTGAACATGTTTGTCAACATAGAATTATATGTCCATGATTTCCTTTATGAATATCCAATCAGTTTGGTATCATATAGTAATAACCGTTTATAGTTCATTTTGATACAATTTTAATACGAATTGCAAACATTCTCATAAACACATCTGACATTGTCTGACGTCTTCTCTTGTCTGTCTTCGAGGACATCGATGTTAGTGAACATCACTGGAAATTCATAAGATGTTCGGTCGGCAGTCGGAGGCTATTGATTTTAGGCTCACGTGTACCCCGAAGCCTCAAACGTGGGCACTATGGAGTTGATAGAAAGTTCAAGGTCTGCAATGGACCTTTAATTTCACGGTTAACATGGTTAACATGGTCAACACATTCAGGGGTGAAATGTAAGGTACCGTACATGAATGTTATTTTTGACAAGAAGTTTGCTGTCAGGTTAAAACATGAAAAAGGGTACTCATCTAATCCTCTGAGTCCCAAATGAATTTGCTAGAACCCCCTGGATCCAGTTCTTTTATACAAATATACATGAATAGCTTAAAGGGGGCCACCACGCAAATGACAACACAGTCTTATATGTTTTGGTATCAGTGTTTGATATCAAATAGATGTACAACACTTTGCAAAGGGTTGTGTAGTAATAATAAACAATGCAATTCATTAGGGCCATATGGTTCCGTATGCGCCAACAGTCTGCGAGTGCGCCAACTCTATACACGCTTACGTTTGGAGACGATAAAGCTACGAAGACATGTACGTCCTATATAATAGCCATAGTCTTCGTAGGCAGACCCATGAACACTTACTTTAGTATGTTGATGAATTTTCAAAGTATATCATTTGTCTGGAAACCTATTTTTCTGAAATTGTTGATAGAATGAATATGAAATGAATGGAAAGTTGGTATGAAGTCAAGTATAATTCATTAAACATTTGTTTTGCATTAAGAAATAAATCAATATAAATTATAGTTGTTGCTTTGCTTATCATGACTTGAGTCGAACATGACACCCATATAGTTTAACCCGATCAGTATGACGTATACAAGTATTTCTCGTACCATATTGTACCCTTAATAACACCAATTCTCTAAAAGCGGATTAAATTTAACCCTCGGATACAAAATGACGCAATATCGTCAGTACATGGCCTCAGATTATTCAAACTCATGGAATACATTTGGTAGTACCAGTAGAGGTATCACATGTAATCACTGAACCAGCGTGTTGTTTATTTTCGCACCGTGTGCAAAGCGTTCGCAAGATGTATTCGCGTGTCGGATTTACGGATCCGCACCATCTTGAAGGAAGAACAAACTTGTCGTGAGAACGCTCCTGTGGGATTTGTTGTCCCCACATGTTATACTTTGCAGTGGAACTTTCCATTTCCAAAACATAATTAATGGTATCATTGTCTAGTTAAATTAATTTTACGTTAGTTTCCAGTACATATAAACTTTGCTATTTATTTCAGTACATTTATTTGAGAACGCTCCTGTGGGATTTTGTTGTCCCCCATCCCCACTGCCACGCCTTTAAAAGAATTACATACAGACACCCGCCGCCTACATGTTATACTTTGCAGTGGATCTTTCTATTTCCAAAACATAATTAACAGTATCAATATCTAGTTAAATTAATGTTACGTTATAGTTTCCAGTAGATATAAATTTTGCTATTTATTTCAGTACATTTTCTTCTTCAAACTTCATAGCCTACTCATAGAGAAACTGACCAGAAATATATAATAGAAATGAAAAAGATAAAAGAAAGTAGCCCGGAGAAACCTTATTATTTATCTGCTCTTTTTTTAATTTACGTTTTATTTGGTTATCTTTGTTGGAAATACACAAAAATAATTTGAACTCGATCTTGAACGTACACTTTTGTCATAGTTCTTGTTGTGTTTTACCGCTGGCTCAGTACTACATCGCAGGAATGCAATCGATAGGGCAATAAGTTGTTCTACTTCAACTCACGTACTGGCACTCGTTGACGCGCATAATCATGCAATTTAAAGGTGGCTCGGATTTGTGAATCATTATGCGCGGTGCAATCTTGCGCACCGACACGCTGCCGCTGCAGCGAGTGTTATGCAGTGCACACAAACTAGCCTGCAGTTCAAAATGGCGATCCGCGGAGTAGCATAGACGATGCGGTATGTATAGAGGACTCATATGTGCGGTGACTTCTTGCGAACGCCTTGCGCACCGTGCGTACTGTTATATTACTTTTGATTATTATGTGATTAATATGATTTTTTTTTGCTAACGATGTTGTTGTTTGGTAAATAAATTTAATTTAATTTAATATGATTTCATTTCAAATGCTCAGTGTTTAATTATGCAGTGAACACACACTAGCCTATATACAGTTCAAAATGGCGATCTGCGGCGGAATAGCATATCCCCACGGATGCCAACCTTTAAAACCTGATGACCGTGATGGCGATGCGGTATGATCTTGGAGTGAGAGCAGAGGAAGGGATCGATACCTGTTAAGGCAATATCGATCACGTCTCGATATGCATCGTGTTACGCTCTAGCCTTCAATCGGCGAAGGCTCCTATATGTCAATAAAGGTTACCCGGAGTCCTGAGAGGTGAACTTGTGGTCATCTTCATATATCTGATCTTCAATCCCATAGGCCTTCGAAATGATATTGTTTGTCGGATGAAGAACTAGAATATCGTCCCATCATCCGTGACAGCATGCAAGTCCTGGTGAATTTCGGTCAAACTGCTAGCAACAATTGGTTAAAAACAATACCACAATAATAATTATGAATGCTGATCTCATTTCAAATGTGTATGTAATGCAAATATGTACACGTACACAATCTAGAAGATAAAACATGCTCACGATTGTATTGCGATTATAGTTGTATAGAGGTATTATAGCGGTCCTCACACTTATTTCTATAAGGTCACTTACCATGCTTACTTTGGCAACCGAGAGCTGAAAAAAGGGAAAACAAGGACTAACGAGCAGGTGTCGTTTTGAACCCACTCAGTAAAGAAACATGGGAAACCATGTATTAACTCAATTGGAGTGTCAATATATCGGGAGGGGGGGGGGGGGGGGGGGAGGGGGGAAGGACGGTTAGCAAGGGCGTTTTTTCAACATGGTAAAGCTCTGTCTGGTCTTAAATCGGATTAGTATCCGCTTTTTGCAGGATTTCCATAATAAACTTGTTAATAAACACAATGTCCACGTCTGCTCTGCTAGTGCTAAAGCAAATATAGTATTGCTTATGATGAGATACATAGAGAATGATTAAAGCGTAACACATGAGAAACAAAAAAAACATATAAGCATCTACTTTAGAAAATGATCGCGCAAATAATTTTGGCTCTGCTTTTATCGGCGTACACGTGCATCGAAACCGCCAGGTCATTTTAAAGTCAACGCCGGCTGAAAGTCGAAGTCGATGTTTTGCTATTTTGAGTTCTTTATATACCCGACCAGTTTGTAGGTATATTATGCTTTCTGTATGTGGTGCCAACTTGTAGGATACTAACAATTTCTAATTTTGGAGAGCTGAATTTGGTTTCTACAAGGCTCTCGTACTTTAACAGGATCTGGTAACTGTGTTGACATGTGTAAGAACCGAAGAATGGTTGATACAAATGTGTATTTCTGTGATATGTCTAATACCATCTGTGGATATCCACGGAAACTGAGTGACTTTAATAATTATGAACGAGTAGTGATGAGCGAAATGCAAAGTGATATTCACTTTTACTTATTACACTGAATTTGTACACAGTTGAAGTTCTCCCATAGAGAATTTCAAATCCGAACACTGCAATCATACATATCTTTTTAATGAAAGATCAATTTCAAAAACCGAAACCGGTTCCATGCTTCTATTGGAAATACAAATACTCGTACAATGAGGTATGTGCATGCCAACCGCTAGAGTTCTAAGTGAATGTTATGGATTTTGACTCGATTATCTCAAAAGTGCAATATGGACTTAGCGCCTTCACTTTCTCAACCTGTTTACAGAGTGCATACCAGGGACAAGGATATGTGCGTGAAACACCTATAATACAAATCCCCAAATGGCGCCGACATTTCATAATCTTATCCGTTTTTATCCGTCTTGGATAATATTCCGGCTTAAACTGCAATACAAAGTATAGGTCTATGAATAGTCTAAATAAACAGATGAAACTATTTTGCCACGAGTATTATGAGAAGCAAGCAAATGATTTAACCCTAAAAAGGCCTGGCTATTTGAGGTCTTTCTACGGCCGGGGGAGGGGGGGGGGGGGGCATTATGGCTCCCTCCTTAAATATCTCCGCGAAAATTTGCACGCATGTCAAGTAAAGTGTATATATTTTTTCTATAATACTATGAAAATTTCAATTTTTTGAAAAATTCACTAATTTGCATATTAATGGTAATTGCAAATAAGGTCATGAAATTAATATTTTTACCCATACATCATAATATATTTTGACGTCATTTTTCATTGAATAGAACCTTTTTTTTAGTACCATTCAACGATTTCTGACGTCATTAAACGTGCAATGGTACTTTTTTATGTTGTTGTTTTGTGCAAGCCAACGCGCATTGCGCAGATTTTCCATTCATGAAAAAGCGCATTAACAAACATTATAGACCGCGGGCCGAACCGTGAAAATCGCCTTATTTCTTGACTTTCGTGCTTCAAATCTCGTATCTACCTGAATTTTGGCATGTGGGTAGTGAAAAATTCACTGAACACAAATTCATAACTCGTCAAGCTCAAAAAGTGCGCATTTTTTCAAAAAGTAGAAAAAACTTGGAATTTTGTTTTGTAACACTCTCTGAAAAATAATCCAATCCCAGTGCATCTCTCATTAGAACGTAACAGTGTCCCATAAGCTAGGGCCAATCAGATCGCTTGTTTTATCGTTGTGCGAAAAGTTTGTCTTGATGCGATGTAATGACACGTACTTTATCTGGATTTTGTTGTTTACATGGAAACTAAACTCACAGTAAATTAATTCATTTAGAGGAATTAATTCCGAAATAGATAAGGAATGAGTACCACCTTGAAAATTTACCAAAAACACATTAGAAGTTGATAAATAATTTAACGAAAAGAGACCGATACGGCACTAGCACTTCGGCTAACGAAGATCATCAGGCTAGTGTCGCCTGAGCTGCGGGGCACTGGTCGGCTACAAAAAGGTGGCATGGAGGCATAATGCAATCGCCCTCAGCATGAATCTAGTTTAATTTTACCCCGGGAAAAAGCTATTCTCCTAGTTACTGTCTGTCTTGGAATGGATTGTAATATATTTGTCTTTATCTAAAGGGAAATTCCACCCTAAATCTAAGTTAGTTAAGATAATGGCATAACTAAAGAGAGGAACGTGACAGTGAAAAATTTCTTCTTGTAAATATATTTGTTTATAATTTATTAATTTTCCAGGATGAAACATTTTCTGCTTCTATTAAAAGCAACATATTTTCAGGGTGGACTTTTCCTTTGAAGAAATAAATAAAGGAGAGAAATAGAGGGTAGATGGAGAGATTGTGAAATTTGGTAGACTGGTATTTATTTATTTATATACATTTGTTAAACATTTTATTTTGCTTTTTTTTTTTGCATCAGGACTAATGGTATTCGATTCATCACACAGCACACTCCCCAACTCAAATCATCCTTCAGCATCCCATTGGCAATATATATAATAATAATTTAAATAATAATACAATAAATAAAAAATACAAAAAAAACCCATGTATACACCGACAACTTATCTCTCTTATCATATCTATCTTTCTCTCTTACACACACACACACACACACACACCCACACCAAAACATACATGTACACAAAGATACAAACAATCCAGTCCAGACAATGCACTTATTTATCACACCAAATTAATTGATATTAGAGCACGATAAGAAGTTGTAAAAAAAATGAGATAAGTCAAATTGTCCATATTTAGTAAAATCTTTATGATCTTATTTTATCTCTCGATGAAATGAAAATCACTGGAAATTATGGTAATTGGGCAAAATACAAAACAGTAGAAGTAATGCATAGATTAAGTAGACGCATAAAGAACAAACATTCTTATAAATGAGGTAACATTTTCTGGCTATTGAAAAGAATATCGGTTATAGCGAGATTCCGGTTATAACGAGGTAAAATCGATAGTCCCGACTACCTTGTTATAAAGAGGTTTCCCCAGTTAGCAATACAAAATTATCATAATTCATACAACAAATATTCAAATATTTAATATCATGTTGTACTGTTTCATTGAGTCATACAAAGCATGTAAACCAGACATACAATCAACTTCCCTATTACTTGCCTCTGATGATTTGTTTTCTTTGTTTTTAAACATAACATAGACAAACATAATATTTGTCTTAATTTCATTAGTTTGTAAGGCAAATAAAACAAAACAAATAATATGAGCATTTATGGAAACGTTTTACATGTACATCACAATTCTTCCTGAGCTGAAGCAAACCTATTCATAAAACAATTCATGCTTTCACTAGTCCGTTTCTTAACTCACTACAGAGTGCAAATATTTAAAACAGCTTCTATACATTGTATACTAGTGTGTTAATGTTAATCTTAACAGCAAAATACTATATATACAGTAGTTAAAAGAAGGCAGACATGGAAGAAAGATTACTTGCACAAATTGATAAATAACCACATTGTACACCATAAAACATAAGCTTATGTATGAATAGAATCATGATCATTAAAATGTGTAACTTATTCATCTTACATAATTGATATACTTGTCATAATGGAACAAAATACTAAATGCACAAGAGTACATTCCCAGTCCAAATATATACATACACTGGTACAGTGTATCTATTCATAAGCAGTGAATACAAGTCAAGGAACCTCAATCTTCCACCATCTATTTTCTTCCCATTATATTGGGTAAAATATTACAGGTATGATAGAAAACAACTTACAAGTGTCATTTATAACAACAACAAAATAAATAGATAGATAAATAAACTTTAACAAATCAAATTACTTGGTCATGGAAATTAAAATTAGTCAAAATGTATCAGAATCAGATTTGTCAAAACAAAATATTGGTACATGTTAATACGGTAAGCATAAATTATGTTAAACTTTATGACACTTCTTTTACCTACATGTAGCACTCTGGCTAGAATGGTACCCATTTACACATGGGTGGAACATGGTAACCATAGATTAATATCTGCCTAAAGGACTATAGGTGAACCATCCATCTTAAAATGTTTGTTTACCAGTAGACTTTTTAAGGATATACGTCTTTAGCTCCATTGCAGATAATGCAATGCACTGGCAATATATTCAGTTTATAAGTCATGGCTGGTAGAGGGTTGATGTCCGTGTGAAAAACTTGACCAAAGCAGTCTCTTTGGTACAGGGGAATCCTCACTTGCTGACACTTACTTGATACTTGATGAGGTAATCCCTTGATGCAGCTGCAAAGCTATACTTGGATGATGTGCTGGTGTGTCATCAGGAGGTGCCATAATACAATTTTCACTTTGCACATGTGTACAATAAAGATGCAAGAGTGAATGTGCAAGCAAAAAATCAAGTATAGTGACATTTAAACAATGTGGGAGAGCCCACGGGAGACTGCACTTCTCTAATGGTGGGTAATGCAGCCATTTGAAAGGTAGTCAGTCAGGACTGTTATTTTGATGACCGGCCCAGAGAGATGGTTCCAGACTCGTATGGTCCGTGGATACAAAAATGACACCTTGTCAATAGTAGATAATGGAACGGTGAACTTCAGGTTGTGATCGTGTCTTGAATAACAGTTGGCTTGGCGGACTTCTGGTGGGAAAGGCATGTGGCCTGGCCTAGCTGATGATGGATCTTGTAAAAGAGTGTGCACTGTGCAAGGAGTCGCCGGACATGTAGTCGGTCCCACCCACATCTACAATGTTTTGTAAATGGTCCTGATAGGACGGTCCCACCCAAGGGCTGTCACGAGCGAGGAAGATGTGGTGGATCTTGAATTGCTGATCAAGTCTTGCTGGGGTCTTCTTGGGGCTATTCGGTAAATAGCTGTGTCTTCTCAGCATCTGTGGGTTTTAACAAGGAGAAGGGAGAAAAGAAAATTAAAACCAATTTCATCAAAGTCATTCTAAATATGAAAATGTATTACTAGTCATTAGGTGATTTCAGGTAGATAGTTGAAGTCGGTGTTGGTGTTGAGAACGTGGATCAAGCTACTGAACCGAGCTCCAACACCGATGGTAATAATAGAAAGATGATACTGTTCAGTGTTCACCTTAATCATGTCATGGATAGCTCAACACCGATTGGACGTCATGCCTTTATGTGATCCTCTCACAATTTTTACGCGAAAAGGTTAGTAAACAAAAGTGAAATCAGTGAGAAAGGGCATTTAAATTTCAACAGGGAGGACATAAAATTTTAAATCATACTGTCAAACCAAAATAGAATAATATCAATCATATCCAAGGATTTTCAGTAATTTGTGATGTTGTCATTTGGTTCGTGATCTTGAGATTACCAACACTAACATCGAGCTCGAAATCACAAATTTCACTAGGGATTAGAATTAGGAAGTTCTCCTTTTTCATGTTTTTGTTCGAGTGCAATTTTATTTCGGGAAAATGGGAATACTTTTCAAGTTTCATTTGATGAAGTCGTAGAGCTAGATATGTTCATATTATAACGGGAACTTACCAGCCAGTTCCGGATGTCTTAGAGTTACAGTCATCTTCTTCTTCTTCGGGTTAATCTGCCTTCTTCAATCTGGACTCTGGAGATTCGTGTTCAGTATAGCCATGAATGACTTGTCCCGCACATTCACTTCCGTGTAATGTACATGGCTGCAACCTCACTTTCCAACCTCTTTTCCAAAGTTATCAATTTAGCTGCACACTCCTTGCACTTTTCATAGTTGTTATCACTAGATGGTATACACTTGTTTAGAGTGTCGATGACATGTATGGGACAGAAGTCGGATTTACTTGCCTCGAAACTTTCCGTCGCACTCGACTCGAACGCAATAGTAGCAGCCAGTGATTGTTGTTTGGGTTTGTTTACATATTAGCGCATGATGAAACAAAGAGCGTGATTGGTCAGTCCACAAATCACGTTATGAGCAACGTACTGTGATTGGTCATTCTTACCGTCGAAACTGACAAATATTGGCAATTTTTTTTTGGTTTTTTCCATATTTTCAGAAAATGTGCAGGTTTTATTCTTGACGAGTTTCAGGTATGATTTCAATACTATTTTTACACAAGTCGACAAAAAACTAGCTAGATACAAGATTTGAAGCACGAGATGAAACGATAATGGACCTCGGCCCGCGGTCTATTACGCACTCCATGCAAGGCAGCTGCTGTACTTTTTACACAACATGGCTGCAGAACCGGGAATTATTTTGCTGACGGATGCCCGTTTGGACGATTTAATCGACAGTGCGGATTCTTATAACACGAAAAAGCAAATAAAGTAGGTGTCATATAAAACAAATAATGAATGTTTGTTTTCCATTCGTGGAATGGTACAAATATTTTCATACGGTGAAAGATGGAATGTTCCATTCAACTCGGCTTCGCCTCGTTGAATGTAACATTCCATCTTTCACCTCATGAAAATATTCGTACCATTCCACTCATAAATATTCATTATTTGTATATTATTAAACATTGGTTTTCACTACATAATTATAATCTTTAGGCCATTTGGAATAATATTGCTACACAAAAATTTGGAAGAGCCAGGTTATTCCTTATGTTTTCTATTGTTTTGATAATTTCTACTATTTTGGCCCCGAAACAAAAACCTAAAATGTAAACAAGACCAAATAAGCAATGTTTAATCTCTTTTTAGGAAAACTGATATTTCCATATGTTTTGTACACAAATCACGAAAAATTAGCGATTTTCAGGCTGACATGCAAAGACAAAAGGTTACGTGATTTCATAACCGTATGTCCGATGTCCGATAAAAAGATGCGAAAGACTCGAAAGAAAAAAGTCACCAAGCGGCAGGGTGTCATCTTTACGCGTTCCCGAGCAGTCATAACAATCGGGGAGGGGGGGGGGGGGGGCATACTACCCCCGGCCTTATCAGGGTTAACATCGTTAGGAGAACTGAAGGAATTGAGAAAAGTATAATGAAAGGTGCAATTGAAGGAAAACGTGGCAGCGGTCGTCCACCGACATCTTGGACTGACGATATCAAGAGAGTGTCCGGGGAAGGAATGATGGGTGCAACACACTTGGCAGAAGACAGAGTTACATGGCGTGCTCTCGTGAAGACCACAGCAGCGCTTTACAGCGCCACCTGAACTTGATGATGATGAACTTGTGTTGAACATCAGTAAGCATAGATAATGATGAATAGTGGTTTTGGATCAAAACACGAATTGATGCACTAATGATCATCATTATTGGCCCATTATGTATCCTTATAAGGATTCATATAATGGGACCAAACAGCGTGGCTGGGCCGCTTGTGGGGGAGGGGGGGGGGGGGGGGGGGTAGGGTGGGGGTCACCTTATGTATATATTTATTTTTACGCAGATCCACATACAATCATAGCAAATGCTACTTAATAAAATAATGCAAATTGAGCAGTCTATATCTTCCAATCATCTTGGCATAATCAATCAGAGCAGGTTTTGGATACTCAATCAACAACCATTTAACTCTTATTTTTCTCTACCTTATACAATCCACATACAATCGTAGCAAATGCTACTTAATAAAATAATGCAAATTGAGCAGTCTATATCTTCCAATCATCTTGGCATAATCAATCAGAGCAGGTTTTGGATACTCAATCAACAACCATTTAACTCTTATTTTTCTCTACCTTATCGTGTAATACAATGGTTAACGTTCGAATATGTAGAAGGCAAATACACACTATTATTGTGCAACTTATCGCATAATATCAACGAACACTAAATAAAATTGCATTTAAAATTATTAAGATTCCTATTTCTAACACATTTACGAAATTTAGAGACATGAAATGTCAGATTTACTAATTTTAAAATGCATACGTTTACCTTTCCAAATAAAGGGTACGGAAGAGAAAGAGAAGGATAATAAACTGAAAAGGAAGACAATAGATAATATCATAGAAGACAAAGGCAAATAAAAGGTATAACAAAATAATGAGATGAACGAGGGTGAAGGGGTTATGAGAGGGTAATAGCAGTACCCAATGCAATAATATGATAAAAACTTGAGACGGTATCATGGCTGCTCTTAAAGAAGTATATATTATGACTGTTATTTTACGAGGTCCGCATTGTACCATACTAATGAACGGACAATATAATCAAATCATCTACTGTACTCATCAGTAATGTGAGGTGCCGAAGTGTGTGAGTATGCACAGGCGCGTGCACTGCCTCCTCTTATAAACCGATCAATTTACATTCAGCAAATAAAAAGAAGAACAAAAAACAACGCGCTTCGTGAATGGTCGGATGACTATAGGCTCCCCCTTCAGACACCAAACGTTCATCGATCGATCAAACCAACCATGAAACCTTCCTTTACCAACGGTATAATTGAGAGGATTACACTATTGATGCACGGAGACGTATACTACTATTGTGGAACATGTACGTTTTCTGTTTCCTATTGTGTATTTTCATTTTGTAATTAACTTAGAACTGCACTGTCTCGAGGTTAGCATATTATTGGGTCCGCAATCAAGCACGGTACAAGTTCGTAGACTAACCGTACGGTGAGTACAGTTTCTTGGCGTGCACCGATCGAGTGAAATCAAACATATATGTGGTGAGAAAGAGAGGATAATGACTCCGCCCGACACGATAACGCCACATGCAGAGTGGAAGAGAGGTGGAGAGAACATGAGAGAACTTCACTGTGCTAACATGCGTTTAGGAAATGCGAAACTAATATGAAAAGAGGAAGAGGAGAAGAGAGAGAGCTTCATCCCAACGCGAGGGGGAGATGTGGCGAACGCTTCACTTTATTCAGGGATAAAAATAACTGTAGAGCGAGGAGAAAGAGTAGATGACAACTTGACAAGCGGTGGGAGCAGATATATGTCCGAGATGCTCCATTACTCGCTCTTCTTTACTCACCGTTGCACTCATCCCTGAAGACAAACATTACAAATGTGCGTTGCCTCTACCGGAGTGAATTCCTGAAGTGTGTTTATATTCGACGGCTCAGTCTGTCTCCTCGCATTCACCCGAGATGTTGTCATAGTCTTCAGATCATGTTCACGACGTAGAGACTGAGTTTTCCCTCGTCGAGCCTTCAGACGGAGTGGCCGATTTGAGAATTTGAGAGTTTTGTCTCCAATGTCGGTGGTGATCATGGATCGTGGAGCCCATGAGAGGCTGGAGCTGGTCACCGACATCGCTGCTGCTGGAATAGCGTCGGTCACCGGCGCGTTGGCCGAGCGACTGATGGCTGAGTATAACGGAACACACCCCAGCCTACACGATGGCCAGATTCATAGCTACCTCGTTCCGTCATTTCGTGACTACCCCGCTGTGGACACTCGATCGCCACCTGTCACCGTTCAACCCGACAGTGAAGCGGTGATCGACAACGGAAGGACGCTGATGAACGCTGTTATACAGTCTGCCGTCGTCCTTCTCTTCTCCCTTGTTGCGACTGTGTCGAACGCGCTCGTCATCCACGTCGTGAGAATCGATCGCACCTTGCACACAGTCGGGAACCTGTTCACCGCCAGTCTAGCCATAGCGGATATTTTTGTCGGAATTATCGTGATACCCTTAAATGTCTTTGACGTGTTAGAAGTAACTGGATGGCAGGACCATCCGAACGCCGGTCGCACCATTTGGGTGACTCTCGATTTCTTCTTCACCACGGCAAGTATTATGAATCTTGTATTGCTTAATTTGGACCGCTTTTGGTCGATAACGTCACCAATTAAATACATTCGACAACGAACACGACGACGCGCCACGCTGCTAATCGCTGGCGTGTGGGGCGTACCAGTGGTGGTCATACTAGGTCCCGCTATCACATGGGTGCTCGCTTTCTCGAACGTTGCCGTACCTTCTCGTACTTCGTTTGTGTCATATCATGCTGGGTCGTGGTTGATGGCCGCAAGCGCAGTCATCGTCTACATCATTCCACTCATCATCCTCTGTGCAATCTATTCTCAAATCTATCGCGCAATCCACCGCCGCTCTAGGATGGAGGTCGGCCGTTCTAGCATCGCTAGCAGTGCAATGTCGACGCGACCAGGTAGCTCGCGGCGCGATAGCGAGTCGCAGCAGAACTATATCACGGACCACGAACTCCAACGCCTGAAGGGCATATACGAGAAGACAGTGCGACGGGAGCGAGGTGAGCGACAACTCATGGCGATGATCAAGAGGAGAGGACGGGGTTACAGCACAGGAGCACGAGAGATCCAGCGTTACGCGAGCATCGACGAGGAGGACAACGAGGTGAATTGCACAGAGGACGCGAACGCCAACAAAGGCGGCGAGTGTCGGGATGACATCGGACACGATGGAAGTACCTGTGATGACATCATCAACGGCACCTCGCTCCCATCTAGTGAAGGTAAACTCGCCGATGTCGAGTCGAATGGTTTAGATCGCGATGGGGAGGAAAGCCTTGGATCGTTTGACAGTAACGCAGGGGAAAGCGACGCATTGATGCGCCAAGAGGCGGACAATGATGACGATCAGCGAAGACCTATTCTCCCGTCGAACAGCCACGATACCGACCTCGACAAGTCGCCGCGATCACTCGTCAGGCCGAAAGACGATACGACTGCAAGTAATCTAAAACTCCACCCTTCCCCTCGCTCTCTCAAACCAGACCGGCTGGAGTGTGACTTGTTTTCAAACGGGATGGTAATGTGTCCAAACTGCAGCCCGAGTAGCAGAGGGTCGAGCAGGGGTTCCAGTCCAAACAGAAGGAAAGATGCGAGCGTTGATAGTGCAATGGATAGCAACGCTTCTTTTTCTAGGTCGCCAGCCAAGAGCCCTAAAGGATCTTGTCCAACTACACCGGAGATATGGCAGAATGATTCAAGAGCTGAGGAAAACAAAGCCGATACAATCGTTACCTCGCTTCCAAACCATACGGATGTTTATTCCAACGAAATTATCACACCTGTCCAAAATGGAACGGTTATTCACTCTGATAAAAATGTCACACATATCCCCAATGGAATTGCCGTTTACAGTAAGAACGACATGACGCATTCTCCTAATGGAACAGTTGCATATTGTGACACAAACGTTACGCCTCTGCCTAACAGCACGGCGATCCAGCGTGGCCAAAACGTTATGCCTGTCTCTAACGGAACGGTAGCTTACTATAATACAAATAATACACAAGTCCCCAACGGAACGACCGTCCATTGTAATGGTATCATGAAAAGGCCATCCATCTTAATGTCGATGCAAGAGAGCTCGTTCACGACATCGAGCGAAATTTCACCTCGCGATGACGGATCGTCACCGACAGAAAGCGAAAATGTATTTTTCTCCGACGGCGACGTCGACAGCGATTCCGGTTTCCAGAGGCCAATTAAACCTCGGACATCATTCACCTTTGACCTCATCGGCGAGGTCACGCACTGCAGTTGCAGGCCGGAGGGCGTAGATCCGCCCAGGCCGAAGTCGCGGAGCTTGACGTATCTCAAGTGTGAACATGTCAATCAGCTGGCGATCACGGACAACGTAGCGACGATGAACGGCTTCCGTGGGCGCTTTCGTAAGTCGTTGGGCACGTCCTTTTCTGCCCTCAGTGGCCGAGGCAGCAAGGCGCTGATGCTGCTGCGGAAGCAGGACAAGGCGGCCAAGCAGTTAGGGATCATACTCACGTGTTTGATCGTGTGCTGGACGCCGTATTTCTTCCAGGTGCTCCTCTACTCCTTCATTCCCCAAGTCAGCAATATGACGGCCATGACGATTGCGGTGTACCTCGGATACGCGCACTCGCTCCTCAACCCCGTCCTCTACGCGCTGTTCAATCTGCGTTTCCAGAGGGCGTTTCGCAATGTATTCTTCAGCACCTGTTGCACCAGCCGCGCACAAACGTCACCACGGCCATGCAGCGTTCCACCGTCTTTGATTTAATGTCAGCTTTTTTGATTCATTAATTAATTTTGTTTATCATCTTGTTCATTTTGCTATATGTCTCTTGTTTTTTTTTTTTCTTACACCGTCCAGTACCCGTCATTGTTTAAGTAACGATTCTTGAGAGCTTACTACGATATATGTTACCTGTTGCACCGACTGCGTGCAATCGTCGCCTGGGCCATGACTGTACATTTATCACGCGACTATCCTTGGACTGAGGGCGGATAATTATTTATATTCCAGGATAATTTAATTTTGTTCCGTCTATGGCCGCGACTGTAATCGCCAGCATTTATGCCGCTGCGAGTTAATACATTGATGAAGCCCACTACCAAATTGAACTAGTTCAATCACATTAAGCGACTCACAAGCGGAGGGCTGGAAACGTATTTCATTTTAATGAATTCTCTAATGTACCAGTTTTGTCGCAAAACGAAATATCAAATTTTTGTCAATTTTGAATGTTTGCGTCTGAACCTGCTGAAATATTAAAAGAACACATCGTATATAATACTGTTAATCAAAATTTCAACAATATACCTTGAGATATGTAATGAGCCAGTTTAATTTAAAAGACATTGATTTGTTTTACGCAATGTTTATAGTCATATTTTAAAATTGTCAAAACTGTGTTATTGCGTTTTGCGTCGAAAATATTCATATTGGTACATCACGATTCTCGCAACATGCAATTTATGTACAATCTAGGTTGCAGAGTGGACCATTTATTAATTTGTTTTTATAATTTATTGCTATTGGCGGTGTGCAAGTTATATACATGAAATCGAAGGAGAGAGAGTAACTGAGATTTTTTGGGGGCAAGTTTGAAAGGACAGAGTGTTTTGGAAAAGAGTAATTATTCATTTATGTCGATGAACGCAAACAAGTTATACAACATGTAATTTATGAATGATTAAAGTCGATTTGTAATCGTCTCACAGCTTTATCTTGTGAATCTGGCCAAAGAATATAACTACATGTATATATGTTTTCAATATCTGTCTATTTTAGTTGATAATCCATTAGTACGAATCAAACACAATTTAGTTCAGTTCCAATTGCGCATTTTCATTGTTTCCAAAACTATGTTATTTGAGATCTTTCGATAGAGAGACAAATATTTAGACATCCAGAATATTGTAGTTTCATGCATACATTTCTAACAATTTTCTTAGGATTTATCTATTGAATTGATTGTGTACAAATAAAACCCAACACACTTTGAAAGATGTACTATAAAACCAACGAATGTACGTTGTAGCATTTCCCCAAAGCAAATGTTAAATATACCACAAACAATGCAATGGTAAATATTTAGTACAAATGTTAGGTTACAATGAAGTACGCATCAGACAGATTAATGTAAGAAAAACTATTATGACATTCCACACTTATGCTTCTTAAGACCATGTCTGATTTTGTTTATGACCGGAACATTACATGATTCGTTTGAATTTCTGTAAAACATTCACATTTTGTATTAACATGAATAACTTTATAGTTAACATTTCAGAAAAGATATCATTAGCGACCAAAAATGTGACCACATTAATTTGTTAATTTTTAGAAAAAAAGACGAAAAGGTCATGCACGACATTCACCATACTATGTGCATCCTATTGTAAACCGCAATGTATTTCATTTCACGGTTATGTCTTAAATGATTATTCATACACAGAACACGACTATAAATAGCTCATGAAGGCGTTTTTCTCCTTGAAAATTGTATAATTTATGAATTATGATCACAAATTTGCGCGAGACCATATTTCATGTGACTTTTTTCATTTTCTAAGGAACATGCATGTACCTGTACCAAATCTAAAACAAAACACCAACATGCATTCGGGACACCTACGCAGTACTGATCCGTAGCCTTGTTATAGTCTTGTAGACGACAAGAAAATCAATTCACTCGGTAGGCTGTTTAAAAGTGATAACAATTTCACAACATATCAGTTTCTGAAACGGTGGTGTCATTCACCTCCTGCTTTATCATAACAACGTAACCATTATAACATGTTGAGTTTATACACAGCTCCTTGTGGATGTGTTTAATTATATGTATCATTTTTTATGTGAGATTGTTTACAAATATGAGGTGAATACAGTTATGTCATGCGCAAGAGAACAAGGTGAAAACCATGTTAAATATCTTCAATTGTTATTATTTAAGATACGATGGGAAAGGTGCATAACGGTATACATCCGATTTTTTAAAAAGTTGGTATCAAATTGTGCGCAAACCTCGAAAGTATATACAGCGATCAGTTTTGATGATGATGTCGCCTGCTATGCCTGATTCGGGTTTAGACACGACTGTATATGCATTAAACCCTGGCCACAATGAAACCCACGATGATTCTGTCGTACGAAATGTACATTTTTTGTCGTGGTTAAATTTCGAACGACTGTCATGGAAGTGGTCAGAATGAAATTTTAGATGATTTCATGACAGGTACAGACATAGAAGTCAGCAACTTTCTTGGTAATCAAAGAGTAACTTGAGAGCATCGTGTGAATTTTGTACTATCATCGCACGGAGTAGTTGATTTCGTACGATTTTTTTGCGAATATCACACGACAATCTCACGAATGACGCGCGATTGTCGTATGATGTTATCACGACACCAGTCCAGCAATTTCGTGGACCTGGCGTGGCATAAAATAGGGTAGTCCGAATTTTAAGCAAGACAGATTTTCCGTCGCACGACACCCATTTACTCGTACGACTGTCGTAAAACATCGCAACACAAGCCAGGAAATACCACACATGTTCGTCTTGAACCTGTCGTGAACCTGTCGTAGGTCTATTGTGACCAGGACTTCAGACATCTTATTTTGTTGAATGAATGGGTTGAAAATAACCAAGAGAAGTTGGAAAGGAAAGAGCAGAAGAAATCGCCTTGTTACTTTATTTTTTTCTTAACCTAATTGTATGTTTTGTGTACTTTTTATTTTATAAATTTGAAATCGTATATATTATATGCATTTATAAAGACTTTTACATATTTTTGATCCGTGTTTATTATTGTGCAACAGACTACATTTTTATACCAGAAATTATATGTCAAAGAAACGTAAATTATAATACATATATTTAAGCAGGATAAGTATATTGTTAAACAGATTTCTACTACTTTAAAATATGATTGTGTGATACACGGATTAAAATGGTCTGCACCTACGAATTATATTACTAATTTTTTCTGATTTGTGTGTGGAAATTCATGAGTGTATGTTAGAGTGTGAATTTTTCTTCTTCTGAATATCAAATCAATTTCATGAGACGCAAAAATAACTCTGTAAACAAAACAACGTATACCAGAATAATATATTCAAATCATCAAAATAAAACCTTTGTTAGTGGACAGAGTGTTACGATATTGAGAAACAACAAACATGGATAAATTGCCTTAAGACACATTCAGATGATATATTTTTAGCACGGTGGTGTAAGCGAATGTATGTGTGTGTATTCTTGTTAAAGGGATAGTACAGTTTTGGTCAAACTGAATGTTAGTAACCAAAACTTGCACCATATCATTTCAAACTATTAGTATAATTTCACCATGCCCGAAAGGGATACAAAATACTTACAAAGTTGAAATGCAGCTGTTATCATTACAAAATCAGCCGTTAAAACACACGAGGGGGCTTTCTAAAAACATTGGTTTCAACCATTTTTGTAATGATTTGTTAAAATAGAAATTCAATAGAGAGATCATTATAAACAACTATTTAAAAACCGCTGTGGTATATTTTCGAAATGGTGTAGGCATTATTTAGATTTTTTCTTAAATTTTTTCTTAAATTTTTTCTTAAATTGGTGAATACAAACATGTGGGTCCCTCATTTATTCCATCGGATATATGTATTGATATTTCAGCTCTTTCTGAACCGATTTTGATCAAATTAAGATTTGTAAATCTTTATAATCACATGCTCTTCCGAATAATACACTAAGTTTTCCATTACCTCACAAATTAATTATTTTTTGAAGCGCCTTCTTAACCAAAACTGTAGTTTTCCTTTAAGTTACAGCGAGAGAGATACAAAATAATACAATCATGAACGATGGACCTCGTAATATGCTTTATTTCGTCAGACGTTCAAGAACGAGTAACGAAAGAGGCCCACTAGCCTTTGAAGTACGACCATGACATTGTGAGTGTGTATTTGTATGTGCATTGAGGTACCAATCTCCCTGGTATGTGTGTGTGTATGTATGCGTTTGTTGTTTGTATGTGTGTGTGTGTGTGTGTGTGTGCGTGCGTGTGTATGCGTGTGTTTGTTTGTGTGTGTGTGTGTGTGCGTGCGCGCGTGTATGTGTGTGTGTAGGTGTGTGCATGCCTGTGTATGCGCACGGTGTGTGTATGCGTGTGTGGGTGTATGTGTGTGTGTGTGTTTGTATATGCGTGCGTATGTTGTCGTGCGTGTGTATGTGTTCGTGTAAAACGGTTATTGTCCCCTGTTATAATTCATATCTCCTCCTTTTTAATGGGGGGGGGGGGGGGGGAGGGGGCAATAGTCAAAGAAGTACATATACAGTGCTCCCCCCTATTTAGACAACCTGCCCTCTAGTATGCCCCCCATTTGGGTTTACCCTCGCTACGTCACTTATCAGCACTATCAAAATCGTAGGAAATATTGGCAAAGGCGGCCCCCTTAAAGGGTAACTTAGCCCCCTCCCCGCTTGCTCAGGTTGATCAGGGCTACTCCAGCACACTCTTAGGGAAGCGAACAAAAACAAAATCAAATGATTGGGTTTAATAAACGAAGATTAATGGTGGAGTGTCTCCTTTGAAGGCGCCACATAATACTTTAAGTGCAGGAACACAAATAAATGTTTGACGAAAACATGTATCATGTATCATGTATCATTATCATAAATATGATATGAACTTTCGCCCGCTTGATGTTAGTATCCTTGTGGTGTATGGAATATTTTTCTGAACTTTATGATGCCAGTAAAACGGATTCACTACCTTTAAATTATTTATGTTAAACTTTCGAAATGCAAAGGGCTAAATGTAAAAGTAATACTATTATAACATTAAACATTTGCCGTTTTGTTTCTTCTTAAACGAATATCTGCACTTAACTATTTCGTGACAAATTTACTAATGAGATTGTTTGCCCGTGTTTGTATACATGTGTGCCTGGCTGTGCAAACATGCCGTCCCCAAACGTGTGACTATAACCTTTCATTTCCTATAATTATCATACTGTTTATACAGTTGATTTTGCAGGTGGCGTAACCATGCATTAACAAATAGAGGCGCAGGGCATGAGTGGGGGCGTACTGAATAATTATTACGCGAGCGTGCACATTGGATGTCGGGTGCATCAGCATATTATACACACTGTACTACATGACATGTATGAAGATTTATCCTCATAATTAAGGAGAAATTCGAAAAATCAAACCCCATTTCATGTTGCTCTTACCATAAACTAAAAATAAAAACTAGGTAAACGAGAAATGTGAAAGCTCCAAGTGATTTTGGTCGATATTGACAAAGTTAATGGATCACTTTAATAATGAGTAGGCCTAATGATGATAATGGTGCCTACTTGTACAGCGTATCTGTGTGTGTGTTTGTGTGTGTGTGTGCGCGCGTGCGTGTGTATGGAATTGTGTGGGTGTGTATGCGTGTGCGTGTGTGTGTGTGTGTGTGTGTGTGTGTGTGTGTGCGTGTGTGCGTGTGTGCGTGTGTGCGTGTGTGCGTGTGTGCGTGTGTGCGTGTGTGCGTGTGTGCGTGTGTGTGTGTGTGTGTGTGTGTGTGTGTGGGGGGGGGGGGGGGGTGCTACACTGGCTTCGACATTTGCTGACGGGTTGCTACATTGGGTTTCCTAGCAACAAATCATTAATTAATAATGATCAATATGCTGGAATGACAAGATTCAAACCATATCAATTCATTGACTCGCACAATATATAATTTAATTTTCTCCTAACATTTTAATCAAATAAAAATGCAAAAATTACGGCTATTTCAAATAAAATAGTAAAGAAGTCAGGTGAACCTGTATGCATATGGGAAGAAGACATTACTAATAAAATAATAATGTTAATGAATATTCTAGAGAGATATACATTAAAATAATAATTTTAATCAATATTCTAGAGTGATATAATTATACAAGTCATGTACATTACATTTAATATCACGGAGCATGTGAGGACAGTGTAACATAGCTACAAGTTCATGAAACGCTAAGGTTATACAGCCGAATCGATTTCCAGAAAATTAAATAATCTGCTTCACTGTATACATGTACATACTCAATTGTGTATATTCGGTGAATCATATTTAATGCATCGAGGTACGCATAATTTACCCCAAGGCAAATTACTGAGGTTCTGTAACCTCTGCAATATTAGTGTGATCTCAAAGCTATTTCTGTCACGCTTGCGAGAACATTAATTATTGTCAATATTAGGAGAGCGGCCAGAACACAAAACAAACAACAATCAAGACCAGGCAAAAAGCAAAGGAGGGGGGGGGGGGGGGGGGGGGGGGGCTGGGGGCAAGCCGGTCATAACAAGCGGGCAATGTGTCACGTGGACATGCGGGCTTATGACTCGCAGTAATTCGTAAAGAGGGGAAAACGCCAAACAGTCCTTTGAACCCTTTACTTTCGCTACGCCACTGATGTGCATTATTGTATACGACCTCGCGCTGTGTGCGTTAATTAATTGTGGGCTATCCCTGGACTATCAGTCTATCAAACATGTCATTACTGGATCGACACTGCGCGCTTCCACGCTTGTGCAGACGGTCATAATTTAGGAGTGAAATGTGTATGCAGTTTCATTGCTCCCAAGGGAGCAGAAAGTGCACGTTACGTGTGGATTGATTGCAAGTGTGTGTCCGATGACCGGAATAATAATGTAAAGCGCTTAGAGATGATTTTTTTTTCCAGTCATATTAGGTGTTCTATAAATCGACGCATTATCTTTTTTTTGTATAATTATTATTCATTTTATCGGGTTAAAAACTAAAGAAACTAATGCCTGCTATAAACATTACACAACAGTGCTACACGAGGCGTCGGTGTCTTGACATGCTCATATACGAGTGGTTCTAGTGCTGTGCAGAAGGTTGTCTGGTCCACCCTCACTTGAGGCACACTGTTAAAACGCTGTGTATATACAAATTCAACAACTTGTTGAACATTTTCAACAACCGCTGTTTAACATATATGAACCATCCAACTGTTGTTGAAAACATTCAACAACCCCAGTTGTTTAAAGTTTACACAACTTTTGTTTTAAGTTTTTCAACAACTGTTGTTTAGAATAAATTTCTATATAGCAAATTCAAAAAGGATTGTACTAAAAAGCGGCAAGGTCGGAATCGAACCGGGGGTCATTGGGTTATAAGTCTAACACGCTACTGACTGCGCTAACTCGGTTCGCTTGGTCTGCTGGGAGGGATTTCGCGGTCGAAACTATCACGTGTTTTAACACTTGACAACAACGCTTGAACAATGGCCGCTTTACACAACCCTTCTTTCTACAACTATTCATGCTACACCTAAAGTTGTATAAAAAGATTCAACAATCATTTTTACACAGCGTTTTTTTTACATAGCGTTTTAACAGTGCATCAACTAATTTTAAAAAAAAACATCCCACCCCCTCTCCCTCTCTCTCCATCAATAAATGCTTTAATATCAGTCAGAATACTTTCGAGGCAGTGAAAGACGTCGTCAGAACAAATTAATGTCATGTGAAAAATTCTCAGCCTCCTTTCAATCGAGACTCGGGTTTTGGAAAGGTACTGACGACTGTGGGTGTGGATGCACGATATTTGGCCCGGTTTAATCCAGCGCGTGAGGTCTGGTCTGGTGCGAGGCGAGAGGCGCCAATCTGTTTCAAATTTCAATCACTTTTACTCAGATTGTGTGACCGTGGGAAATAGATTATCGTCCCTTGGCTATGAATAATTGATATTCCTATATGTGCAGAATTATATAAATAAATTCCTCCCACAGATTCTATATGCGGAGAATGATATCGATTTTCACAACATTTATCTACGGGGATAATTATATCAATTCCCCCAAATTACAACATGACTTTAAGAGTAGCATGACTGTAAGAGTAGCATGACATTTCACTATGCAATGCAATTAATTACGAATGATATGATAATTATATCAGTTCCCCCAAATTACAACATGAAAGTAGTACGACATTTTACTATGCAATGCAATTATGAATGATATGAAATTGTATACATTTATAACGCACGTGTCATCACAAACGGCATAAGGAGAGAGAGAGAGAGAGAGGGGGGGGGGGGGGGGGGAGCCTTTATACCGAAATTAAATAAATACATCGTGCCCCCAATAATAATTTGTATTCGTGTGCTTCCCAATCAGTCAGACCATGCTACGCCACTGGTGACGGTGAGACACATAACAAAGGCAAACTCGGATGTATATTATGAATAATTAATAAACGGTCGGTATATATTTGATTCACGACCTTCACCGCTTCTAAAACACCTGTACGCTCTGTATAGAATGATGCGTATACTCAAATCCAATCCGGACTGGGTCAAAGTGCGTTTGTATGTGTGTATGTGTGTGCGTGTGTGTGAATGTGAGTTTGTACGTGTGGTATGTGTGCGCGTGTATGTGTGAGTGAGTGTGCATACATTTAATTGTACGTGCTTTTTTTTTTAGGGACGGGGGGGGGGGGGGGTAGGGGGAGCAGGACTCTCGACGGGACGGGGGGGGGGGGGGGTGCATACAAGTAATCCATTCCCATTCCAATTTATTGTGTATCACAGAGTGATTGAAGTTGGTTAGAAGTCGTAGAGGTTGGCAATGAATCCTTGCCCGTCTGGTTCATAATAATGCTATTGAATTGTGAAGCATTATGAATAATTAAAGGCGATGAATTCGAGTCGCATTTTCCCTTGACTTTGGCCCATAGAAAAAAATCTGGAAAGATGCTGTATTGTTTAGAGTTGTCAAAGTCAAGGTGAATTAAAAGCACTATACAGGTACCATTTTAAAGTTATCTATAGCAACATTTTCCAAATCCATAAATCTTACTGTAGAACTGTAGTGGTTCTCTCATACCTTTGTTGTAGTCGTATTATCAATAAAAGCATGGAACCGGTTTCGGTTTCGAATATCCCTTTCAATCAAAAGATATTTACGATTGAACTTTTTGTAATTACCCACGGGAAAGTTATAACTGTTTACGAAGTCAGTGCAATGAGTTAGCGGAAAATATCACCTTGCATTTTCGCCCATTACTTGGCCATATCAAATCCATTGAATGTGCAAATGGTACACATTACTCAGTGGACATATTAGATCAGAACAATACACATTTTTATCAAACAATCATCATTTTTCCACGTGTCAAACAAGTTGCTAGATCCTTTAAGAATAACCTTTTAATAAGAAAATGATAAACGAGGCTCTCACCCCAAACCCCCTTCCTTTTTTGGGTAGACTTCTGTGCTGATGAATCTAGGCCTATACGAGTAATAAAACAGATAATAAAACTGAGAAAGTGTTTTGGTGTTTAGGGTGATCTCATGGAGATTCGATTCCCTCGACGTGTGTTTATATGCGTGTGTGTTTGTGTGTATGTGCGTTTGTGTATGTGTGTGTGTGTGTGTGTGTGTGTGCGTGTACGTATGCGTGCATGTGCTTGTTTGCGTGTGTGTGTGTGTGTGTGTGTGTGTGTGTGTGTGTGTGTGTGTGTGTGTGTGTATGTGTGTGCGTGCGTGTGTGATAAAGTCAGAGGAATGAGAGAGAGAGGAGAGAGCGAATGTGTTCGTGGTTTTTGAATCTGTTCGTCTGTTCGTGGTGCTGCGAGATAAATATCGGTCCTCACATACCTAGTCTAAAGAAAAAGTAAATCCCTCTCTCTTTCTTAAAAATGATGGATGGGAATGACAGGTAACACATAGTTGCGATCTATCATGACCGCCTTCAGTTGCATTAGTATTAAAGGGATCTACATGTAGTAACATTGACCAAATCCACAAAACTCTTGTGGTTCGAATGATACATTGTTTTATTCGTATTACCAATAGATACATTGAACAGGTTTTTGTTTTTCATATTTCCCTTTCGTTAAAAAGATATTTGAGATCGAAGTGTTCTGATTTTTAATCATCCACTGGAAAGTATCAATTGTGTACTAAGTCAGTGAAATGAGTTAGCAAGTGTCACTTTGCATTTTTGCTTGTCCATATAACATAATTGTTAACGTGCAATTTCCACCTTTCTCAGTGGACATATCAGATCACTAATGCACACATTTTCAAAAAAAATCATCACTCTTTGCACATGTCAACAAAGTTACTAGATATCTGTAAAAATTACTCTCTGCATTGAATGCACGCTGTGTGTAAACCATGGCGTCTCCATACCATTCAACTTTTTTTTGGAAAATCGCCCCCGAAAGGACAATCGTAGTCCCTAAAGTAAATGGACATGATTCACAAACACGGAAAAAGAATCGAACAAAGCATCCCGAAATAACATTTAATTTTTACTAGTATGACTGAAATCTATTTTATTATTATTTTTGTTTTATATCGAACGCAAGTGAACACAAATACACATGTTTGAAAATAGCCCCCGAAAGGACAATCATAGGCCTATGGACATGATTCACAAACACGGAAACAGAATCGAACAAATCATCCCGAAATAACATTTTGTTTTTACTAGTAGGACTGAAATCTATTTTTATTATTTTTTGTTTATATCGAACGGAAGTGAACACAAATACACATTTTTGATAACACATTTGGTATTGCTTATGAACAGACAAAATAAGAATATCCATTTTATATAAGTATGATAATGTAAATTGCGAATTGAAGAAATTGATATCATTACAAAGTAATATGTCTGTACTAATATACCAACTGGAAAGAACACACAATGTGAACACATTACGTATGGACCACAGTTCAAACACAACGTGGATCATTTAAATATGGGTTAGCAGTGTCGAGAAATCATTACACTGAACCAGTTGTGACCACACTGTGAGTAAACTGTGATTTTCTGGTCGGGATGCATCTAATATTTTGTAATGAATTTCTGATTGAATAAGAAAGAATGTACAAATCATTGTGGTACATGTGACTGTATAGTTTCTCTTAAATCCAACACATGGGAAGATAAAGAGTTTTAATTATACATTTGTGTATATGAAGACCTTAATTGCAAGAGCCGCTTTTTCAATTTTGGTTTGAATTCTAGATAGCTATACGTAGCTTATTAATGTACTTATATCGTCAACTCAATTTATATGAAAGGAGGATTTAGCGCCTTTTGGATTTAAGCTCTTCATAAGTTTATGCATTAAATTGAACTCTTGTTTATACTCGCACTCATAATTATAATAATATATATTGTACCATTTTTCATGTAAAGAAACATGGGATCACCAGTATTCTATAGGGTGATAGGTCAAATGTTTGTTAATGTTTTGTATGCTCAAGTATTGAATTCCTAAAAGATATTGTTAATTGTGCTTACAAAGTACTATAAATCGACTATGCTTAATGAAACACTGACAAATTGGTATTATGACCTTAATGACAAATTGATCGCACATTTCCAGTATGGCCGAAATAGGACTTGAAGTGATACTTTGTGTCACCCTGTCGATTCGGAAAACGTACACAGGCCCGTAGCCAGGATTGTTCATGGGGAGGTGCGTAATTTACAAAAACAGTATTATGACCGTAATGACAAATTGATCGCACATTTCCAGTATGGCCGAAATAGGACTTGAAGTGATAATTTGTGTCACCCTGTCGATTCGGAAAACGTACACAGGCCCGTAGCCAGGATTGTTCATGGGGAGGTGCGTAATTTACAAAAACAGGAGCGAGACCACTTGCCAAAAGTTGTCGAGGCCGAGACCACAGGCTGAGAGTCGTGTAAGCCGGTTAAGATGGTCGAGATCAATAAAAAAAAGTAGACTCGAGACCGGTAAAAAGTGGACTCGAGATCTGCAAAAAGTGGACCTTTCTGAATACGGGGGGGGGGGGGGGGGGGGGGGTTGGTGCGTACACACCCAACGCACCCCCTGGCTACGGGTCTGGTTCACTTGCGAATATAGTTTGTTCATGTCTTGATATTTTGGGCCCAAACTATAGTATCACTATAAGGCAATTGGATATGTTACAAATTGATGCATAGTAATTTGACCTCCATCAATAATTGTACTTTGAATGTGGTTATTAATAACTTATTTATGTAAAGTATATACAACACGCACGGATAAATTCGAATATTAATACAGTGTAATATGTACAGAGATGTAAAATAATTGTATAATTACCCAATAATGGTTATAATCCCACTAACAAAAACAACAACAACAAAGTCACAGGAAAAGAAGGAGCTTGAGATGAAATCTTTTTCAGAACAATATTTTGTCCTGTCTATCAATGTTTTACTAGCATGAAGTGCTTCGGAATTCGTATTACGGAAACCAATTTGGTTTTGTTCGCCAAGAAACACTTACAAATTGTGTGCATGGGGTATATTTGCTACGCCGAATGATTTTTTTTCAGAAATGCAGTCATAAAATATCCGCTGATTCAGTTGCAACAACAAAACTGTCTTGAAGCTCCGTATTAATACAATTTTGAAACCTGCAACTTCACGCAATGCATACACAACTAATGGCATGTGGGAAAGTGTTGTGGCCGCATGTGAATAATTTCATGACCCCGATCATCGACATCTGGGTATAGGGATTGGGATATATTTCAATACATTCTAGAAAATTTAGGCAAAACAGCTGTACAATTGGACACTGATTCTTCTTCTAAGACATGTACCACTCAAATAACCGATCATAAGCGTTATAATATATTTGAAATCGAACTGTGCGAAAGATGCAAATGTGCCCAATTAAAGTAGTAATTACATTATGTACAATAACATTCAATCGAGTTCTGGCTATCGGCAATCGGCAAAAATATCCGACCGGATAAGAATCTCTCTTTAGCAGGGTTGTATTCAACTACAGTTTGTGAATTCCGGTTCGTTTGGTGCATTTGAGTTATAACTATGTGTAGTATACTTATGTTAAGGTTAAGGCATTATTAATATTTTTCTTAAATTATTGAATAAAATAATGTGGGTCCCACATTTATTCCAATCGGATATTTCTATTGATGTTTCTGCTGATTCTGAACCGATTTTGATCATATCAAGTTTGTTTTATAGGTAAAATCACGTGCTCTTATTGCACTTGGTTTTTCATTACCTCACAAATTAATTATTTCTTGAAGACCCCTAAACCCAAACTTAACTATCCCTTTTAAACACAAGGTCGCGTAACGTCCTGACTATATAAATATCGTATTTTGAAGTCGTGTTGAAGTCCTGATTAAGTTAAGTAACCATTTTTAAAGCCCTGTCTTAGATGTGTTTAAATTTAAACAGGACTTTTGCGCATGATCCGTAGACATGACTGACGTAATCATGTAATGACGGGCGCCCTGCAGACGATAAAGCAGAATGCGCATGCGCACCATATGAAATTATTGGTATCGATTGCATCTATCACGGATATCGTACCTCTGATCGTAAGTGAATAAATCCTAAAAATTGTTCGGCTCGTAAAAATACAAATATCAAATGAAAAAAAAAAACACATCTCGTTCAGGCTGGCTAGTTCAGTACGGACCATGGAATTTACAAGATGTCACCTTGAAGCAAGGTACGTGAGCATTTTCGAAATACATAATTCTGGTAGGGCACCTTGATATTAAACAAAATTCCCGTATTTCTATTTTTGAAATTCACGAGGATGCAAGTACCATCATTTTCCGTCCTAAGTTCCTGGTCAGCACATGAGTACCGTATACGTTGAAGAAAAAAAAACTTGTTTGTGTTTTATCTTCTTTCGAGACTTTATTTAATGGATTTAAAATTTAAAATTTCTCGGTATTGTGACACCTCGTATTTTTGGTTATTTTAGAGCAAATATTGTATATTTTGGAATGTTTTGAGCATGATCGCGACAGTTCAATAAGTTGAGCTTAAAGAGGACTTAAACTACCCCTCTCGTTATTCTAAAGTTAGACAGGACTTAGTCGGGACTTAGGAGAGACTTCGAGTGATGTCATGATGTCAACAAAACCCCAAATTTAGCAACGTGCATCTCGTGACCTAAGTTAGACTGGACTTAAATGTTACTCTAAATGGGAGCTTAGTTTATAAACTGGACTTGGACACAAACTTCGGAATACGGGCCATGCAACTTGGCGTGCAAGCCAAATCTTTTTTGTGTGTCTTTTTTTCGCCAGAAGGCAATAACCACAATCTATCATGTGCGTTTATTAGAGTTCATCCTTGGTAACCAGTCCGTAGTGATGGGAGCCATAGGTAGCCGTCCACTCTGCTTCGCCGTTTATCGGTATCACACACCTACTCCGGGTTTTATCGTACGCGAACGCGCGGCAATCCCCGAGGTAGATGCAATACTGGGTGCAGCGCACGAAACTCACGCCGCGTACGCTCTCCCGAACAGACCCGGATGTGGGGGCGCGGTCACGATGCAGCAATTCAAACGTCATGGAGACGAGTTGAGGAACATACAATCCTGCAATAATAGGCAAGAAGAGAGTTCCACATTCCTGTTAAGAATAGTTCGTAAGACTTTATATACATGGGAGGTTATGAGGTAGGTCTAACATATCAGCTGTTACGGAAAATTATTATTGGCATACTTTTTTTGGAATTAATAATCGTTTTAGTGCACTTGGCCTTGCCCACAGAAATAATTTAATTTAATTAATCGGCCTGAACAACTGTAAATCCATTTCCAGAAACAAACGTACTATGCTAGTATTTCCAGTGATCAAGTTATTCTTTGCTATAATCTGTTTTGCACTATTAAGCCCAACATTTAACCTGTTCCCTACTAGATTTTGCAATTTCCATAGAGTTGAAACATGTCCCACCATGTTCCCATAGGCAATTGGTTAAAAGCCAGTTTGAAAATAAATAAAAACTAATCAAAGGGAAACGAAACACTGGGATCTTCGCTTGCTGTTTCTGATGAGTGCAGAATTCTTGTTACTTCTAGTATATTTCATTTTGAGTATCACTCGTAACGGAAATTATCATTTTTTTCTAAAACCACTATCAACTGCGAAAGTGCCCAAACTATTTATTGAGCACTTGAGTCACTAGAAGTGACGGGAATTGTGCATTTATCAGTAGCAGTAAGCGAATATCCCAGCGTTTGATTCCCCTTCAAGGAATATCCTATGGGTGTACAATGCAAGCGTTTTTCTGCCTTTTTTGGGCGCTTTCAACTGCATAATCTGTTAATATTATAGAGTAAAATAGGTTACAATCTATATATTTGTTTGTAAATGGAGAAAGATGGGCTTCTTTTGTCAAACTCCTAATCAGCGTTCCAGGCTAATCCTGAGGCTGAAACACGTTACACAAGCTTATTGAGCACCCCTATCCATAACAAAATCGTTGCCATATTTAAATACAGCAGGAACACAAGTCATAATACAACACAAAGGGGTCGCTTTTCATAAAAGTTATAGTAGACTCTGAGCGTAAGGGTCGCTAGTCATAACGCAGAGAAAGAGTTGTTAGTCATAAAGTGCGAAAGGGCCAATATTCATATAGATTGCTAACATTAATGTGAAACTGGTGTTGCTTTTCAACATTTTAAAATTGTGTTTTCATTCATTATTTAAAGAGAGGGTAATTGGTCACAAACATCGATATGCTTAAAGGGATACCAGTGTCGCTGTACATACAAGGATGACTATTCATTATTCTGTTATCAGGGTCGCGAATTTATGGATAAAGACTATTGCATTATGAACTGCGACCCTTTTGCAATTATGAATAGCGATACTTCTATTTTTTCTGGATCAAGCGACATTTATGAGTATAGTGTCCCCTAATTATGCTTATTATGAATCTCCTTCATATGATTATATTAAATAACTACCCCTTTTCTCTTTTACGAATAGTGACCCCCTTTATGGACCATGTCACTTATGAAAAGTGACTCCATTTGCAAACTATATGAATAGCGACCCTTATAAACGATGACCCTTATGCTAGCGAGCGGAGCCCTCTCTTTAGCTGCATACTTATATATACCTTCTGTTTCACATATGTAAGCCAGAGCCAAATCGCAAACTCCGGTTCCCCACGTGTATTGTCTATTTAGAAAACAGCAAGATGATTGGACGAGATTTGTCGGCACAACATTTGAATAATCTAACATCTCTCCGGACATCCACTGGAACTGACCCTTTGTTGGTCGAGTAAGGCCGATCCACAAGCTCGTTTCTGCTGATAAAGGTGAACGATAAAGTGACAACAAATTAGATGGATTGGATAGTATACCGTATTGATTATCCCATGTATCGGAACCCCAATCCGAACTTTAGTTCCGTGTGCCAGTTACCAAGCAAGAGGTGACTTTTCTGCCGGAACTATAAACCTTAGTCATATCAGAAATTACACAATGTAAGTTAATATCATGACAAACTACAGTAACAATTATTGTTCAATGATGCTTGAATGGTAGTAAAACAATTAAAGGGGTAGTTCAGTTTTTGTATAGAGGGCGCTACACGAAATAATTTTGTGTGAGATTATGAAAAACTGAGTGTAAAATTTGAAAGAGCATACAATTTTAATGACAGAATAAACTTTATTTATGAACAAAATCGGTTCAGAAACGGCTTAAATATCAATAAATATATCCGATCGGAATAAATCTGGGGCCCAGATTTATTCGATGATTTTTTTTTTAAGGGACTAAGTAACATTGTCCAAATCCTCAAAATAAAATTTTAATTCTATAGCGGTTCCCTCATACCTTGTTGTATTCGTATTAACAATAAAATCATCGGACAGGTTTTTTTGTTTTAATTTCCCTTTCGTTACAAAGATATGTACGGTCGAAGTATTCAGATAAGAAAAACTCCGGTGGAGTTTTGAAACCGTGTACAAAGTGAGTGCAGTGAGTTAGTGAATATCACTTTGCATTTTCGCTCATTAATTGGCCATGCAATGTCCATTTGACTTGAAATTTCCACACAATACCCTGTGAACATATGAGATAACAACAATATACATTGCATCAACCATTCATCACTTTTTGCACATGTCAACAAAGTTACTAGATCCCTTTAATTTTTTAAATGCTTACATTTTTCAAACATTTTCAAAAGAGGTTTTTTAAATAGTTGTTGATGATCTCTCTATTTTATCATTATTTTAACAAAACATCACATGCTTAATTTTGTATGAAAAATGGTTGAAACCAATGCTTTTTTAAAGAGCGCCGTCTTGTGTTTTAATGGCTCCTTGTGAATGATTTTCTAACACGCGTTTTACTTAGTCGTTTGCAATTTTCTATACCTTTCGAGCATGGTGGAGTTATAATTATTAGTTTGTAATGCTACTGTGCAGGTTTTGGTTACTTAAGCTCAGCCTTACCAAAACTGTACTACCCCTTTAAGGTACAGAGCTTTTTTCATTAAAAAAACTGCCATTAACACTAGCGGGCGCCCTCCAGACACCTCAAGTTTAAAGAAAAGATAACAAATAAGAACGCAATGTTTGGTTAAAATAATTATGAAATAGAGAGATTATCAACAACAATTATCCAACCACTTTGGATTATTGTTTAAAATGTGTAAGATTTTAAAATAGTTTTGTTACCATTGCTGAATAAAAATTGTTCCCTAACATTCAAATCGGATGTACTATTTGATATTTCAGCTGTTTCTGAACCGATTTTGAGCGCCCTCTATACCAAAACTGAACTATTCCTTTAAAAGGGGATGCTCTTGATGTATATTATTTGTACCCCTACCTTCCAAACCGACTACATGTATGCATTTGCACATCTAGAAGTAAAAAACAAGTTTAAGGGATAATTCAGTTATGGTATATTAGAGGGCACTTCGAGAACAATATTTGTGAGATAATGCAAAACTAAGTTTAACATTTAAAGGGCACATAATCCTAAAGACATCATCAACTTGGTTTGGTCAAAATTGGTCAAAAGCGAGTTCCCATGCAGGACATGTGGGGGAGCGAATTGAACGTAGCCGCGACAATGTTGCCCCTTATTACTAACTCCCTACCATGCCCCTGCTCTCGTTAAACTGTTGCTATACAGATGAATGCACATTAACAATTGCGCACATATTCATCGTTGCTTGATGCTATGACCAGGGAGGTGGTATCTTTTTTCTTATTATGCCCTATCCCGTGAACCTAGTCAGCATGTTTCTCTATTATGGCAAGTATCCCGTTCCGTTTTGGGGGGCATCCTCTAAAGGCCTCCGGTGTGATCCTTGGATCACCGGCGTGGTGAAGACGATCTGGGATAAACACATTAACTTTCGTCCCGGAGCATAACGATGACAATTATCCGTATTAGTTCCATGTAGTCACCGAGCAACTTCGGGTGTCTCTGTGTAGCCACCGAGAGCTCCATGTAGCCTACCGAGAGCTCCGTGTAGCTAGCGAGAGCTCCGTTTTGAGACCGGCGTCCTGTGGGGACGAGATTTCACAATGCTGGTGCGCCAAGGATCACGCCGGAGTATACATGGTGAAGCAGGAAACAACATGGAATAACAAGGATGATCCCGGAGCATCGATCCATGTTGATCCGTGTTGGATCTTTGAATGTGTGAAAGGGGCGCAAGTCAGTAATATTCCTTTAAAATGGGATCTATACACAGAGGAGATTATCTTACCAAGATCCTCACCAAGAGAAATCAGTCTGTCGTTCTCCTCTTTAGTCTCAATATACACCAAGTGGCTTTGCAATGATACGCAATGCGCATGCGCATCGTCCCGATGTTTGGTCTCATTAACTGTCAGATAGCAAGACTCATTGCCACTTGTTAAACTGAAATTCCCGAGACAGATGGGACCTATACAAATTTCACGTAAAACCAGTCAATTGTTAGAAAACAAAATAATAGAACAAAGATAATTGTATGGACAATACTCTAGGTGATGTGGTTTAATTTGATAAATGTACTCAATATATCGAGATACTGGAAATGTTTGAAAGAGAGAAGGTGGGGGTAGTTTTCAGAATAATTGTAAATAACATCGCTTGTGAAGATACCAGTTTCAACCGTGTTGATCATTTGCTTTGGCCAAATTATAGCGTTGATTCCGTTATCATCGCAAGGATTATATGCATAGTTACGCTTCTGTGTTAATAATAAATATTATTATTTGTATGACCAAATTATTTTGTGAAAACATAATAAATGCTGAATTACATTGAATTTCATAATCTTACCACAAACGTTAATACCATTACAACATCACCTGTATTATCTTCATAAGTGACGGTCGTCTCACACACGTAAACCAACTGTGTAGTCCTGCAACTCCGCGCTTCCCATTTGCCACCATTCACAATATTCATGCGAATACAATCGGTTCCTGTAAATCAAGCATAATTATTCCGTGTGTCTCAATTAAAAAAAACCTGATACATGCAGAAAATGTTGTGGATATAATATACAGAATACTTTGTAACTAGACTTGAATTCGTAATTTAGACGAACTAGGTGAAACGTACCGATCGAAACTGAAACATAAATGCGATATCTTTGCCAAAATGATGTAGGAAATCATAATGTACAAAACAAATTAATTGACCTATATAAAATGCTTTGGCATTGACCTGCATTAATGCATTGACATGAGTTATGACAGATTTAAAGATCCTGTCCAAATATTGCAAGCCAAATTTCAAAGTTGCGAGAATATTGTCTTATATAAAAGAACATATCATTCAAGAACTTGCCTGTAAAAATAGGGCTTGAAACCTCCTTTTCGTGTGGACTCGATTGTAAGAGCTCAACATAATACAATATCGGACGGTAGGTATATATTCTGATTTACGATCGAGCCTTTGCCTGTGTATGGTTTCGCTCATGGCTAGCTGTCAGCCCATGTCCGCAAGTTGCGGTTATATCACAAACTCGCATGTAATACGATTTTCATACTTCGCATAACAATATGAACAGAGAAGCACAGCTGCTGCTGACTGCAGTGTCAAACGTGAAACGGGAATTTTCAACGGAAACTGAGTTAATCTTGCACGGCCCTCCACTCCCGTGGCTATGCGTGAACAGCGCGCGGAATGTGGTAGGTTTTCTACGAACAACGGCGAAAGCAGAGACTAAACAAAATAACCAAGATTCGTAAAACTTACAATGTATTTGTTCATTCTTTATTTACGAGTCTTTAATCGTGGCATACGTGTATGAAATGTTGTTTGTAAAAAAAAAAAAACTTTGCGTGAATAATTACAACATTGTTGTAATTATTATTACGCTAAATCGATTAAGCAAATTTATTGGCCGAAATGTAATTCGTTAAAGAGATTTTTGTTTGGTGGTCATAGTGTTTTTATTCGTAGAATCAAAATTACAGCGTTGTTCGATCTAAAATTTCATGTAGGTCTTATATTCATCCTCGTCCATCTACTGGAGACTATTTAGAAGAATTGTAAATCGTGGATACTCCCTTTAAAGAAGTCCAAAAGTACAACAAGAATGAACTCGTGTATCGTAGCATGTGTAATTTGGGGATTAGCCATCTTGGATTTACTGAAAATCAATGATATTCATGAATATGCAAAGTAGCTAGGGGCAGCCATCTTTGATTTTAGGGTGTTGCCCATATTTATGGCACATGCAACTGAGCACCGGAAATGGATTCCTTACCCCCACATATCTTAGACTCATTGTTTAAATTACTTTTGTACTATTCCTAGATAGAAATTGACCTCTGACCTTATTTAAGAAATAAGTATGCAAATTGGCTACCTATCTTTATAATGCTAATACAAACAAAAAATGCCCAAAGTTGTCAAGGTGGCAACCTCGCTAAATTTTCTATAGAAACTATTTAGAAAATGAATAATTAAAACATCCTTGGACATGAACGACATCTATGACCGTCTACAGGACTATTTCCTGCCAGACGAATATGATGATTACACGATTTGAGAAAACCCCTGCTAGACTCCGAACCTGACGTCAAAATCATGAATGTATTACAACAGGGAGGGCAATCTCCCCACCCCTCTTAGACACGCAACTGATTATCGTATGAACTCCTTTTGTGCAAGCTTTTCCATCATAGTGACCGTATTTTCTTTGAAATGCACAAAACACATTAACCTTTTCATAGAGAGGTTTGTGTTTATTCATTATAAGTTCATCTTACCATGACGAGGATGAAAGAAATTGTACTAGAAATTTCCCTTTGTATTGCTACCACTGTATGTCGATATATGTGTTAAACGGCACACAATGGATTAATATTGACGTGATGTCACCTGTATGTGTCAATGGCATACCTTTAGTGTGTGAAGATATGTACCAGTTCGTGTAGGTCAAGTTGGACCCGTCCATCCAGGTGAAAGTGAACGGGTCCCGCAGAGTCAGTCCGATCCAATGCAAGATAAAGTTTGTCGCGTTCCGATCAACTTTACTTAAGTACTCGGC